>VUQJ01028137.1:0-10558 GCA_015108635.1 Andinoacara biseriatus | reverse complement strand
ACTTTCAACTGGGGCGCTCTGCTCGGCTGGTGCGCTGTCAAAGGCTCTTGTGATTGGTCCGTGTGTCTCCCGCTGTACTTCTCGGGAGTGATGTGGACGCTGATATATGACACAATATATGCACATCAGGTAAGGTAGCAGGCTCTACCGATCTTGCCAGTTAGTTTCTATTAAACGATTCTCACTCTGCATTTTGTGGGTGTAATAATGTACAGAGAGGATCAAATTTACTATAGATCCAGCAGCGCAGCGGCTCAAGGGTTAACATTACAAGAGGGCAGGAGCTTACCTAGTCTGCTCATACTCCTGCTATGTAGGATGATACACTCAGAAACTGCTACATTAATTGGGGCAAACTGTGATAAACAGGTGAGAATAATCAGTGCTGTTTGTATAAAATCTCTACCCATGACTTCCAGGTAATTAAGAACTGAAGGTTGGTGCCTCAGTGGGAACCAACCACCATATTATTGGGAATTTAAAAAAACATAGTTATGTAATATCATATATGGCACAGCAGCAAATATTTTCCCAATTTTTCCTACTGATGAACTTATGCTCAATCATTTCTAAGGACTCTAGATGAAACTACGTTCACTGGCTACTTCATTAGGTACACCTTACTAATACCAGGTTCCCCCTTTGCCTTCAGAACTGCCTTAACTGTTCTCATATTGCCATGATAGCGTCACACATTCGCTGCACATCCATATGCTGCCATGCAGCAGAAACCAAGACTCATCAGAAGAGGCAACATTTTTTCCTGTTGTCCTATTTTGGTGAATTCATGTGAATTTTAGCCTCAATTAGCTTTTTTTAGCTGACAGTAGCACCCAGCGTGCTCTTCTGCTGCTTCAGCCCACCGTGTTGTGGGCTGAGAGATCCTTTTCTGCATGACGCTCTTCAGAGCGATTATTTGAGTTAATGTTGCCATTTTATCGGCTAGAAGCAGTCCGGCTGTTCTCCTCTGACCTCTGGCATCAATAAGGCATTTTTGCCCAGTTGAACAGGTATACCTAATGAAGTGGCTGGTGAGTATCCAGGGAGAAAGGGACAGAAACTGAAGCAAACTGTGAGTTTGTTTAAACTGCAAGTAGCCTTCAAGATGTAAAGAGTTCCTTTAAATTTAATAAATGCAATCTGAGGATCGAATCATATTTCCCCATTTTAAAGTAGAGATGTAGATTGACTGTTGGCTCCCATTTGATAACCAGGATAAGGACGATGACATCAAGGTAGGAGTCAAATCTACTGCGCTGAGGTTCCAGGAGCAAACCAAACCCTGGCTGAGTGGCTTCACTGTGGCCATGATGTCAGGACTGGTCATAGCTGGGCTCAACGCTGAACAGACGCTCCCTTACTATGCTGCACTGACCGCTGTGGCAATGCACCTGACACGCCAGGTGAGGACCATCGTACCTGTGGCGGTGTTTAATATGAGCTTCCACCATTTTTTAAAGTTAAATATATGTCACAGGAAAAAAAAGGAAAATTGAGTAATAATGTTCAACTTTAATACAACATTTAAGTGAGTAACAGGCACAGGTTATAATCCTAATCAGACATATGTTTCATAAATGGCTTTTCCATGAAAATATATTTCCTTTCTTCACTCGCAGATTTACACGCTAGATATCAGCAAACCTGAAGACTGCTGGAAGAAATTTGTTTCCAACAAAAACCTCGGGCTGTTGTTATTTTTGGGTATTGTTGCTGGGAATTTGTGGAAAGAATGAGGAAACATTCATGTAGTCAGTGGGAAAAATATTTTATTACATTTTGTGTGTTTTTAAACCCCAAAATGAAGAAATTAGTTTCTTTCCCTGATTTATTAAAAAAAAAATTGCATTCAAATGGATTTTAGAATGTTTTATAAATATGTCTATAATAGTTTTTTAAATATGTTATATTATCAACTTGTGTGTCATTAAAAATTTCACTAAATGTAATATCGATTGTGACCACCAGGGGAATACCTGATGAATGTACTGTACACCAGTGGCCGTATTACTTCATTTTGGTGCATAAAACAAAAAAATTTCTGGGTCTTTGCTCGACATTCTTCACGAGTCACTGGTTTACTTTGGTGCTCTTTGTTTTCATGCTGGGCAGGCAGCTTTCTCCCACTGCGCTCGAGCTTGTGTGTCAGAAACCACTGCCAGTTATTAAATATGAAAGACTGGTGAGAGCAGACCTGCAGAGTTTACTGGTTCTTTTTAGTGCTTTTGTGACGTGAGCCTCTCTGTCCCGTGACGCGGTGTCAGTAGTTTCAGTGCAAATATTGAAAATGTCTGTTGATGCATTTAAAGTGAACTTGATAAATAAATAATTCTGCCCCAAGTATTAAATATTGTTTCTTTAATCTCTGGATCCAGTTACAGTGCTGTGAAACGTCTGAGATGTAGTTCTGTTACACCTGAGTGCAGCAAAACTGCTTTTAGAGAGGTGCTCACGCTTGATGATCAGTAAATCACCCCACTGCTTCTTACCCTCTTAATTCATATGGAAGCAGTTGGGGTGCACTTAGCTATTCACATGACTACACAATTGCCTCTGAAACATTGAAATAGTGTAATAATGTAAGATCCATGAGGCCCTGAATATAATACATCTTGCGTTGACCACTATTCTAGTGAACAGAGTTTGAAAACAAAGAGCAGGATTATATTAACAAGAGGAAACAGACCAACGTATGTTTTAGATAAAAGTTTCAAACCAGTCATATTTCTAAATTCTACTGCTATAACAATGCAGGTAACAATCATTTGAGCGTTTATCCAGCTGAAAAAAAGTGTAGATTTTTCTCTGTGTTGGTGTCAGTTTTTGGAAAAGGTTCCTGTGTATATGATGGTCTGCTTTCACTGTTGCTGCCCAGGTGAAAAACCCCACAAAGTGCCCCAAGTGTAACCCGTGCCACCACAGTGAAAAAGCGAAACACGTGAACAGTGGGAAGTGTTTGCACCTCGCATAAACCAGTCTACGCAGCCACGAAGCCGTCGTGGCGTTCCAGCGGCGAGCAAACTCTGACATCCGGATCGACCCCTCGGTGGTCCAGAAATCCCCGTCAGATAGTCCACTCCATTTGGAGGAGGAGGAGACCCCAGATGGGTTTTCCCAAAAGCCAAACCCTGCTGCGTTACTGAGGCATTCACTGATCCTCCAGTGAGAGTAATACTGGATTCTTAAAGCCAGTGCAAGACACCAGATCCACAGGATGCCACATTTGGCGTCACAGGTATAATGTGTCAGAAAATAGACGAGACGGAACCGAACCCACTCCAGCATTAACACTTGGATCAGCTTTAGGAAAACCACACCCAGCGGACTGGGTGGAGAGCTGAGGTCAAGCCCCTCCGTGAGCGAAACGAATCGGCCGTAGGAGCACAGAGGACCACCGAGCAGCGTGGTAAAACTGAGGATATAGCTGATAAGAGGGAGAAGCGTGACGCAACCTTTCCTTTTGGATGGGGCTCTGCATGTCAGTACGACTCGCTTCTCCTGGAGGTCCAGAGACACTGAGGTGATTCTCTGAGTGAGCAGCATCAATGTGGACACTGCCAAAAACAATCTGAAAGTGCAAGAGATGTTTTTGGGATTAAATAGAATAGCCTTAACTGCTTATCTGTGTGCATTTCGTGTTTTTATATCGAGCTCAAGGATCACATCTGATTCTTAAGTTGAGAGTTCATCTCCAGTGGTGACATCAGCCTTGGCAGAACACTCATTGGAGTGTGTTTATCACACAGCAAAGTTGTCACCTGACAGGCAACAACACAGAGGTTTGCTGGGATTATAGAGCAAACTCAATATGCTGATGAAACCATGTGATGTGGTTAAACGCTCCAGGCGACAGAGATTGTTTTTTAACCATGTGAAACACATGGTTATTTTTGAGTACTTGAGTATTTTGAGTTGCATCAACTCTTCTTTCAACAACCCTGTAAGTATTTGAAAACTGAAGGGACCAACTTATCAAAGATCACATCAAAACATAGCTTTCATATTTGAAACATTTCGGTCAGCCACTCGAGATTTTCTCGTCACGCCGCCCTGCTGGTGGCGGATGATTGCTTCCACTCCCTGAGCCTGAATCTGCTGGAGGTTTGTTCCCGTTAAAAGGGAGTTTTCCTTCCCCCCAACTGAAGATTTTAGGTTCTACTTTGTCATATTTTTAATTTCATAATGCCCCAGATATTTTCAGTGGGTGACAGCAGACAATTTAGGACCCAGACTCTTACCACAGAGACAATCTGTTGCTACACAGAGTGTAGTTTGGCATTTTCTTTCTGATATAATCTTTGTTTATAAAACTGTTGTCTATGTCGTTCCAAAACTTGCAAATATATAGTTAAACTTTAATTGTGCTTTTACAGGTAACCGTGCCATCAACATTAATGCCTCTGTACCATCACGGATGCTTGATTTTGAAACACGTGCTATTAATAAACCACGTGGACTTTCTCCTCTTTGTCCCAGAGGTCAGGGCGTCCAAACTTTGATTGCTCTGGGCACGGGACATCAGTCGAGGGGGCAGAGAACCCAGACTCAGCTTTTTATGCTGTCATAATTATTTACCAAAGTCTTTACATGCCTCCCTATTAGAAACATATTGTTGACAAGCTTATATTTTTCAGACAGCAAAAAGCCTTCACAGCTTCAACATGTGTTTCATATGTACTGTATGATCAATGGAATTAAAGGATTTACAAGTCATAGCATGCTGCTTTATTTATTGTATTGTACATCTGTGCCATCTGTGTGTAATTGCATAAGAAAGGTTGGGATATGGGATGAAACTTGTCCCAAACAGACTGAGATTAAGATTAGTACCTGATGCTGACGGGTTCCTGCAGGTAGTACTCCCTGTACTGTATAAGTAGATGCCAGAAGGTTTGCCACAACATCTGGATACCAAATGCCCAGGTGTGGATACAGCTGGGATCCACGGAGCGCACGAGCAGAAAAAGGGCGAGTGTGGGGGTGAACAGGAGGATGCTGTAGACGCCCATCGTGACCACCGCCAGGACGCTTCCTCCAGCAGAAAGAAACAGGTACCTGGAGACAGGAGATTATGCTGAATACTAAAGCTGCAGCGACTCTGCAGTCAATCAGTTAGTCGATGTTTTTAATACTGAACACCTCCAGTTTTTTCTGTCAGTAGCAGTTCTCCAGTTTGACAGTCTACTGCTTTGCTTTGACAAACGTCACTGTAAACTAAACGTCTTTTTTCTGTTGAGAATCTGATCTTTTTGTAGTATTTTCTGACCATAATCTAAAACAAGTAACTGGGACTTAAAGATGGATCTGCAGTTAAGGCAATGAAGAAAACTAAAACAGTCGACAGAGGGTAAAGTTTCTGATATTTAAAATTCACATTACCCCCCAAAAAATCTACATGGATGCACTTTTACAAAGAAGTAAAAAAATAAATAAATAAAATCTACACTCACAGGTTATAATCTAATATTTCTGTTACTGCAGTTTATTCAGTTCAAGTGATTTCATAGAAGGACAAAACACTAAATAATATGTTTATATGTTTACTCAAATATGTGATCCATTTTATAGTATTTGCAATCCAGCTGTTAGTGCCCACTGAAGTGCTGCTAGACATAGTGCGCTGTATATTGCAATCAACCAGATGACTCATAAACCATAATTATACGGTACATACCTGTTTGTCAAGGATAGACGTCCCCGTTTTGTGAGAGCATAAAATAAAAACGCAAATGGAAGTGAAAAGAATTGATACATTAAAAAACGATGCCGCTCCCACAACCAGCCGATCGCGTCCATATCTGCACGTCAGGCTGCAGCAGATGTTTGATGCTGCTACAATCACAAGCAGGTAAAATATTTGCTTTTTCTGCATAGCAGTCTTTGCATTTTCAACTCTGATTTGTGCTAGGAATTAATTCCTATTGCACAGTTTTATAGCGGTCATTTCTTTTGTCTCCCCTTATCAGTTCTGTTTGTCTGCACAAACATCACTTATATTTGGACTGTTTGTCCAATAAAGCTTGTCCACCCATATTTCTGCAACTGTGGCAACCAAAAGGTTTCTGCCTTCCCTTTACCTTCACTAGTTTTACAGGCCCGATTCAAATATGCGGCACTTTTTATGTTTAATTCTAAATTTCTTCCGTGTGTCAGAAATAACAGAGCTTGGTTCCAAAAATAAAGTGTGGTGGTGTGTTCATGTGACATGTGAAAGGTTAAAGGTCAAAGGTAAAACGAGGGGGGTCAAACACAGTTAGGCAGGTCTGTGGTATTTTTACCCAAACAGTGAAGAGCAAACCTTTGGAATTTACTCTAAAACAAACATCCAGTTCACCAGTGAAGGAGAATCACTGCAGGGCGAGAGAAGTCACCGTGACATTTTTCTTACATTAAGGACACTTTTTTTTTGTTGTTTATGATTTCTATTTATTATTCTTGCTTATTTGCTCTGTATTATAATACTTACTTTCCTACCTTGAGGTATTGGACCTGATGGATAGCAGCATCCTGCCACAGTGGAGGGACTCAGAAAGTTTATGTCTGGGGTGGATCAGCAGTAATCTTTTATGTATACCTCAGGGTCCTGAAAGAGGGGTCACTGAGAGAGAGGGGTCACAGAGAGAGAGGGGTCACAGAGAGAGGGCCAAACTGCAGCCAATCACCTTCTCAGCAGAACAGATGACACGCTGCAGTTTGCCTTTGGCAGTGGCAGCAGATAACTGCTAATAACGTCCATTTAATGGACTGATGACATTTGAATCGGGTGGATTCAGTGACAGGGGACTTTGGCAGGTTCTTCAAGTGGGTCCTCTGCTGTGCTTTTTTTTTTTTTTAATGCTGGTATTTAGCCCCACTTTAGGTCCTGGGGAGAAAACAAAAACTTCAGCATCCACTGGGCAGGCAGGATGATGGTGTTGGGTTCTTCCTGAAGTCCACAATCATCTGCAGTGTTTTGACAGCATTTACCTCCACGTTGTTGCCTCTGCACCACGTTGCCAAATTGTCCATTCCCCCTGAAGGCAGACCCACCCCCACCTGAGAGGAGCTCAATGATAGTGGTGTCACCTGAAAACTCCAGAACATTGACCGGCTGGTGACTGAATTTGATCGTTCTGCAGTTCTGCTTTCGAATGCAATAGTCTGGATCTGCATCAAGAACATGAAGGAAATAAACAGAAAGATGAGCTCTTATTTCCTGTAACATGGGAAAAAGTAAAAAACTCCTCTGCTCTACATTTGTTAACTCTGCTTTTGTTAACAAATGAAAGTACTAATCGGCAAGTTAAAGTATTGTAACAAATCGGGGATTCCCTTCACTATCGTAACCTCTACAGCAATTAAGCACTTCCATTTATTTTCAGTTAATGCCATTGTTGACTGTTTTTGCATCAGAGAGAGGCCAGGACACAACAGAGAAGCGAGTAGGAACTTATACCATGAATTGTAACATCACATTAAATAACACTTTCTTCTGCTGCTCGTTTTAAACCAGTTCCTCATTTTCAGAGCACGAACAGTCCTTTTTGCCTCAGGTAGCAGGGAAACAGACCCATGAGCTGTAATGTTATCTCAGCGAGTCTACCTGGACAAACAAACACTATTTGTCCCGTGCTTAAGACCCATACTATGCAAATATTGTTTCAGTGACACACTATTGTGTAGTGCTGTCCTGACAAACAACAGAGAGGAGACTGGAAACCATTCTTACTTGTGAGCGTTACATTATTAACAGGACGATGCATCATTAAAGAGGTCCTGTGGTAAGGATTTCAGTGTTTATGGACCACACCATGGAATCACCATGTCACAATTATTTTGTTATCATTGGTGTATTTTGAAAACCAATGGCTCTGTACTGCACGATAAAAGGAAAAGAGAGATGCTTAGGCTGATTAGGATGGTTAGTGAGGCTTAAATCGGACCTGCACTCTGGTCCAAATAGACACCACCAGATTTAGCCCAGAAAACAACATGATAAAACTATAAATAATCAATAAGGCTTTCTTTCAAGAATGGCCTCACTTTTTCATTTATAGTTTAGGGTCAGGGTCAGGGAGTGCAGCGGTGCAGCCGTCACGACTCTAGCCTTAAAACTGAATTTCCAAGTTCCCCTGTGCTGGCGCGGGTTCCCTCCAGTTTCCTCACAGTCCAAAGAGGTTCATGGCTGTAGTCGTGGGTGTGTGTTTGTCTGGTGTTTGTTGGGAACCTTTATGGAGGTTAGTCCTGTGATGGACTGACAACCTGCTGAGGATTAACCCACTTCTTCCTTAGCTGGGATAGGCTCACCTGCAAAGTAACTGCTCAGCATTATTAAACAGTGACTCACCTTTATAAATGCACTTCGCTGCTGACAAAACAAGTTGCTGCTTGATGAACACCACAACACCCTGTGACTGTGCACCAGTGGGGCTTAACCCTTTGTTAACTTCCTGAGTCTGGAAAGTCATTTTGCTAAAATATACAATGCACAACAGATAACTGTCATGATTGTTTTTGTTTATTATTAATTGATTCATACAATTGATACATGTACAATTGATTTGCGCCGCACATCGATCAGGCGTAACATTATGACCTGACGGGTGAAGTGAATGAGACTGACCGTCTCTTCATCATGGCACCTATTAGTGGGTGGGAAACGTTAGGGAGCAAGTGAAGATGATGTGTTAGAAGCAGAAAAAATGGGCAAGCATAAGGATTCGAATGAGTTTGACAGGCGCCAAATTGTGACGGCTGGACGACTGGGTCAGAGCATCTCCAAAACTGCAGCTCTTGTGGGGCGTTCTCAGCCTGCATCTTTGCATCATCATTGGTTTGGTGCAGACAGTATTATACAAGTTAAATCAAAATTATATACAGTCATGTAATAAGGTTGTCACAGAACGTGATGCTTCTAGAAGCTCCAGCCATAACTTAAAGTAAATGTTTTCTGTATGAGGAATTTTGGCCCACTCTTCTTTATATGGTGTGCTTGGGTTTCATCAAATGTGGCGCTGTCCATCATGGCCAAACATCTCCACTTTGGTCTCGTCTGTCTAGAGAAAATTGCTCCAGAAGTCTCGTGGTTTCTTCAGATGCAACCTTGCAAATCTAAGCTGTGCTGCCATGTGCATTTTACTGCTGTGGGATGGCATCTCTTTCTTCAATCAGCACTTGTCACGGGTTATGTTGGTCACGAAGCCACGAACAGTACGCCCAAGCTGATCCCACAACTGTTCAGTGGAGTTGAGGTCAGGGCTACAGGCAGGCCCTTCCATCCTCAGCATTCCCAAATTCTGGACGTAGAAACATTGAAGAGAAAGAAACATTGTTACAACACAGAAATAATCAACCAAACACAAATTTCCTTACTTTATGGGCTACTTTGAAGGCACGTTTTCATCTCGCAGGTTACCGTTTTTTTTTTTTGTAAAACAATGTCTAGTGTCATCCTTGGACAATCACAGCACGTCCTGTACCTAGTTAGTTCTGAGTGGGTGGATTCGAAATTACTTGCTGAAATATTTCTGGAGTGATGCCTCACATATTTTTTTTTACTATTCCTGATCAACTGAAGATTATGAGCACGTGAAAGGTTTCGCAGCCGGTTTCATGCCAAAACGTGATCGTCTGCCTGAAACGGATTGACGTCCGCGGGAGCGCGCGCAGCTCCTTAAAGCTGCAGCGCCCGGTTTCCATACACAGCTGCTCAGCGCAGCACCGGGGCTCGTCACCGCGTCACGCAACATCCCCGCCTTGATTGGTCCGCTCTTGTGCAACTGTGCAGCCGTATAAACTCTGCAGTTTGAAGGAGTTGGCAGTGTTTCCTGCGCCGGTCGCGTCGGACTCAGTCGGGGGGAAAGTGTGCTGAGTGAAGGGAGGAAAAGGCTTCACCAGGTTCTGCACATTCGCCTCGCGAATTGATTTAGAGATGCAGAGCTGCGCCAGGTCCTGGGGGGTCTTTTTGGCCAAGTCGGTGAATCCCGGCGCACCGCGCAGGCATTTGAGTGATAAGAGCCGCGTGGTTTGGAAACTTCAGTGCAAGATCCGAAACAGCTGCGCATCCCTCGCAACAGCAGCCCGGGGTCTGAGGACGTCTGCAGCCGTCTCCTCCAGGCAGATAGAAAGGATTTTACCCAGACATGATGATTTTGCAGAGCGCCACATCGGTCCAGGTGAGAGGGAGAAGAGAGACATGCTGGATGTTCTGGGACTCGAGGTAAGATTCACGGCGCTACTTCCCTCCGTCTATGAAATGGGCGCAAAAACATGCTCTCATTTTCTGTGAGACGTGTTTCAGCATGAAAACATCTCCATTGAGTCGTATATTTATATCTCTGGGTAACATTTTACGCGCCCTTATTTATTAAACTTTCTCCTTTTCCACAGTCAATCGACCAGTTGATAGAAAACACGGTGCCGTCTTCTATCCGTTTGCAGAGGAGCTTGAAGATGGATGATCCAGTCTGTGAGTTTGGCTTGATTTACATATATTTCTAACAGTGAAACAACAGCTGAACCTCTTCCTGTTAGTGCAGCGCTGAAAGCTTCTTCGCTGCGCTACAATCGCAATTCAAAT
>VUQJ01028135.1:3615-19470 GCA_015108635.1 Andinoacara biseriatus | reverse complement strand
GGCAGAAACACCTACCTAATGTTACTGGCCTGTGGCAAAATTAACTAAATAATTGTGAGCTTTTTACCCGGTGACTTTTTTTTTTTTTTTACTGATCCATTTTTAAAAATTAATTGTTAGTATCTAAGTAAAAATTTGCACATACTCTCCACCCCCACCCCCCCAAAAAAAATTCAGCTGCAACATTTTTTTAAAAACTCTTTATTTAGTAGTTTTTAATATGAAACAACAACAATGGAAATCATTAAAGTTATACAAATATTAAGAGAACATGAAAAAAAAACCCAAGCGAGAGGGGACACTGTCTAGTTATCAAACCAAAATACTTAATAGAATATCTTTATGCTTCTTTTAATTTGTAGGCTAGCCATTTTGCCCAGCTTTTGTCATACAGATGACCTCTTAACCACAGGGTGTGTGTCAACTTTTCCATATCATGGATCTCCACAATTTCTTGCCACTGTTTTATCCGAGGAGGTTCAGACTTTTGCCAAGACTTTGTGATGGCCTTTTTGCATACAACAGTCAAAATTTTAACAAGATAAAGGTCATCTTTTTGGATTGCCACACCAGATAAATGCCCCAACAAGAAAAACTTAGGATCCATAGGGATCCTATACCCCATAATATACTCGATCCTTTGAGAAATAATACCCCAAAAAGGCTGTAATTTTATGCAAAACCAAAATATGTGGGCATGATTGGTGTTCAAATGCCCACACTGCTCAGCTGCAACATTTAATCCATATTCATGGTACTATCACCAATAATTTACAGGAGTTAAAAGATTTGCAAACCAGTGTTTAGGTTAACTAGATGCTAAAGCATGGAAGGCTTTAGCATTTAAAGAAGGGGCCTTGCGATGTTGCTTTGCTGGATATTTTTAGTGCCGAGTCAGTGATTTCCCATGATGCCTAAAGTTCAGCGAAAGGTCGAATATTTTGTAAAGATTCTTAACAGACCTCTGGAATTCACTTTGTTAGTTATGAACTGAGTCTAGATCAGCAGGATTCCTGGAATTTAATTAGAGATACAGCTGTGTATTGTTAGCATAGTGATGATTAAGTGTGTAATAAGACTGCAGTTCCAGGGGTAGTAACACAGCAAACATCAGTGGAGCAAAAAATGAGCCCTGGGGAGGACCACAAATGAAGCTGTGTCTAAGCCCATCAGTTAGTACCTTTATCAAAAACCCACTCTGCCTCCTTAGCCACAGCCACCTCCTTTATCATAAATAGACAGTTCAAATGTAATTTCAATGCTAATTCAATAGAAGACCCAGATGCACGCACTCAGAGACTGGCACGAGCAGAGCAAAATAAAAGCATGGTTTAATGAAATGATAATAGAAACTTACAATCAAAGTCTAAAGTTGCTAGAAACTATTTTCAGCCGCTCCCTTATTCACAAGAGCTGGCCACAGCAGGTAGCTCTGCGTATTTAATTTGGCAGATTGTTACACTAGATGCCCACCCTGACCCAACACCAAAGAGATCTGTGTCTCCTCCCAGTCTTGAGATATATATTACTTATTAGGTGAATGTGTAAACCACTACACTATGGAGTCGCCAAGCAAAGTCCAAAATAAGAATACAAAAACTAACTAGCCTAAGACAACCAATAAGATAGCCAAAGACAGGGAACAGAGGGTGAAACTCAAGACTGTGATGCAGCGTAATGTACCCACATTTATATAATGCTTTTCTAGTGATACTGGCTACTCAAAGTGTTTTAGACTACATTTCAAATTTAACCATACTTTCATATTTATCTGGAATCCACAGCCAATTTAGAATCATAGTTAGCCTAACATGCATATCTTTGCACTGTAGGAGGACCCCAGAATACTTGGGGGGGAGGGGGGGGTCCCATGCAGGCACAGAGTGAACTGAACCTTCTTAATGTGAGGTGACTGTGTATTGTTGACGAGTATTCAGCCTCCATCACTTACAAAATCCCAAAACATTTCTGTTCTGAGCATATTTGCTACATGTTTGTGTATTTGCTTGTGTTTCATTTACAGCATTTGTGTTGTATTTACTGTGCTTCCATAACTATGAGAGGGTTAGGATTAGATTTTCTCTTAATTTGTTTTGAAAAAAAAAAAGCATTGAACTGAGTATTTCTAGGAGGTACAGTACATCCATGATGATGATGATGTGGCTGTCCATGCACTAAGCAATGCTTTCCTTTCTGCACATGATCTACACGTGTGTGGAAGTTAAAAAATATTAAATCTGGTTAAAATAGGCACAGCAGTCAGGATTCTGATTGAACATGTCGTCGGATTTATTAGTGGTTCAAGAATGGTAAAACAAAATAAAAAGTCCTTCCTTTCCTTCTGTGGCTGAAAAGCAAACGTTTTAGATTTGAATGGAAATTGTGTGCAGTTTTAAGCACTTCTGTAACTGTCAAACTGACAAAAAATGTTATACATCTGTGTCAGCTAACATCTAACGCCAAAAGTGTTGTGTTGGGTACATAGGGCAAGGATTGGGTCATAATAAATACCTGCATACGTTTAGGAAATTATTGGGGTCATGGTGAACTTGACTCTCCAATGTCAGTCGTAAAACATGTTGACTACACATTACTGTGTGTTATGTGAGTGTTTATGTGATTTCCAACCCACTTTATCACTTTCTGTGGCTCTGTAATGTGTATTCAGTATTCTCTAGCTCTTGATGAAAGGTCACACATTACAGCATTTTTATGAAGGGGATTGTGTCAGACTGAAGAACAACTTCAGTTTTGATGTCCTTGCTGTCAGGCTCAAGTGGTTTTCACTGGTCAGCTCTGTGATAGAAAGTCTAATGGACTGATTAATATTCGTCCATTCATAGCATGAAATTATTGGACTGCAGGATGAAAATCAGTTGTTTTTTTCAGTATTTAAAACATGGAAACCCCTCTGGGTGTAGATTATGTCTACAGTGTCTAATGCAGCATCATGGATTTGCAGCTGGTTTAGTTCTTTATGAACCATCACCATTTTTTATGATGTAACTTAATGTGCTTGTGTGCGTGGTGGGTATGGCTCTGCTTTGGATTTGTTGAAGGGGATCAGTAAGTCAGTGGGAAAAGTAACAAACAAATCATGCTTATTTATATCTCTCTCTAATCCACAACTTTGGACCTCAGCTGACCTGTCAGGCTGCTGAAATCACCTCTCACAGCTCAGCTCGCTTTACGAGCTCAACATTCTCTGCTAAGTGTGAACAACTTAAAGCATGCCAGTCTGACGCTGCCAGCGTGTGTGTGTCTGTGTATGTATTTGACTGTGAAAGTGTTTGGATATATTTAACGCTTGTGCTTCTGCTCCAGGAATAAATGGACAGACTGTGGAAATGGATGATGGGAAGTCGGGGTATGTTGGCTCAAAGGTGGATCTCCAGTGCCGGTTCATCAACAGCTCTCCTCCTGTCAAAATCTCCCAGGTATTCATTGTACACCTGAATATATGTACTGCAACAAACATATACAGATCAACCCATAACAAATCATAAAAATATAATACAGCCTGTCCAGGGTGTACCTCATCTCTCACCCTTTGACAGCAGGGATGGGCTCCAGTCCTCCTGCATCCTGGATTGAACAAGGAGAGGAAAAGATGGATGGATGGATGGAAAACAAATAATACAATTATCATTGAAAAGACAAAACAACAACCATTTACACAAAACTAAGACTAAAAGTAGATGTAGCTGACATATGAGAAACTCAGCCTTTTTTTACATTTCATTATTTTTCTTTATTTCCTTTTTCTTTCTAAAACAACAACAACAACAACAAAAAAGCATTTTATACATTTTAACACTATTTCAGGGGACTCAAATCCAATCAACAGAATCCTCCAGCAACTTTGCATGCAAGCGTTGTATAAATAGACAACAATAAACCATCTATTTTCTAAACCAGTTATCCAATCAGGGCCAAGATAGGCTGGAGCCTATTCCAGCTGACATTAAGCAAGCCCTAAGGTAACACCCTAGTTAGCCACTTACTCTAGTATCCCCACCTACAGCTACTTTAAACTCACAAGTTAAGCTAACGTACACCGTGGGAATTTGGGAGGTGACCTGAGAACTTTCGTGCAGACAAAGGAAAACACGCACACCCCACATACAAAGGCCCCAAACTGACCAGCAGGTTTGATCCCAGAACCATTTGGCTGTGAGGAGACAGTGGTAACCACTGACACACTGTGCGGTCCAACAATATTAAATGTTTAAAAGCTAAAATGTTTTAAAAACATGTCTATTTACCAACAAATCTCAAGAATCTAGTAACACTGGTAGTGTGAAAATCTCTGTACACTTATTTCATGAAACATAATGGCATCAGTAACAATGGACTCAAGTTGCTGCTTTTCTTATCTTAACAGCTATCTTTGTTTCTTATTTGTGAATACCACTTCAAAGAAAACATTCAGAGATTTTAGCACAGATCCTTTTTAATTCACCCCAATTTCACGTCTGTGTTTGTTTTTTTATGCACTTCATAACATATGACAGACTTCAAGCAGATAAATTCATTTGCACTGCGTGTGACAGCAGTATACAGGGAGGAGAGGAAATTGTTGCAACTGTACAGTGGCCCTACAAACTCCCGCTCAATACACAGTGAGCTCATTACATCATCATCAAGACTTTTCTCAGAAATGTAAACCTTTGCAAATGGCTATTCAAATTAAATCCACCATAGTGGAAAGAAAATGGATTCAATAGAATTCATAGAATCAAATTTGAAGAATTAGAGGAGCACTTTCTCATTTGATATCACTTTTAAAGATCAATGTTTTAGTCTGTTGCAGACACATCTCAAAAGGTTTATAATACAATCATTTAATACAATACAGTAAAGGTACTTAGATGGGTTTATATTGGTCATTTTCATAAATAGAAGATAACAATTAACAATAAGGTAATGTTGCTAATCTTGTTAGCCGTTTTTATTCCCTATGACATATCAATTTTCCCTGTGGTAAGAAGTGAATCTAAAACTATTTGAAAGCTGGATTTAGTTGAATAAAATAATAATAAAAGTCAGATTCAGTCAAAACGCATTTGAAGTACAACATTTCATCTTCACTATCAGCTGTTTGACAAAAATATTGCACAAATCACTTAGGAATAGCAGGTATTTGTTTATCTTTTTTGGGCCACAGATTCAAAACTAACTGAACAAACTATCAAATTGTTTGCAGCCCATGAATAAAACCAAGTGTTGATTTTCTACCTCTGACATGTTTTATCTGAGATTGCGGATGCAAGCGGCAGAAATGAGCGTTTTCTGAAGGGTGCAGTCATCCAAGAGGGGTTCAAAATAGGGCCACTGCTCCTCCATATTGAAAGGAGCCAGTTGAGATGGTTCGGGCATCTGACGAGGATGTCTCCTGGGCACTTCTTGGGTAAGGTGTTCAGGGCATGTCCTACTGGGTGGAGACCCCGCGGCAGACCCAGGACATACTGGAGAGATAAGATAAAACTTTAATAATCCCCCAAAGGGTAAATTTAACCCTAACCCCCTATTACAGCAGCTCAGTACAGAGGGAAATGAAAGGATGAGTAAAATAAAACAAATTAAATAAAATAGAATAGAAAACACTATGGTGGGTTCAGAAAGTAGAAATGTGATATTTCAGCTTTTCTTTTTTAATAAATTTGCAGAAATTTCCACATTTCTGTTTTTTCTGTCAAGATGGGGTGCTGAGTGTACATTAATGAGAGATAAAATGAACTTTTTTGATTTTAGCAAATGGCTGCAATGAAACAAAGAGTGACAAATTTAAATGGATCTGAATATTTTCCCACTGTGTTGGTTACCCACTGTATACAAAAAATATATATCAGTACTTACACACATATACATATACACACATCTACATCAAAAACACTATATACAGATATCAAAAACACTATATACACATGTAGACGGTACACAACATACACAGTATGCATTATATTGGTCAGAGTGTAAATAAATAAATAGTATATTTACTGTATGGCTAAGGTGATGGCAGTGTCCAAGTGATTCATGACATCATAATGCGTTATACAGTCTAACTGCTGTTGGGATGAATGACCTGCGAAAGCGCTCCTTCCTGCAGCGAGGATGTTTCAGTCTCTGATCGAAAGAGCTGCTCAGCACACCCACGTCTTATGCAGAGGGAGATGCGGGTTGTCCATGATGGATTTCAGCTTCACTAACATCCTTCTTTCACCCACCACCATCACAGACTCCAGAGGACATCCCAGCACAGAGCTCGACCTCCGCACCAGTTTATCAATCCTGCTCCTGTCTCTTTCGGTGCATCCACCATCCCAGTGGGCCACTGCATGAGAGAAAATAGCTCACAGCTGATCATAAAACTTAGCAGGCTGTCCAGTAGTTTTTGTGCGTGTAAAATGGGTGTAGCTCCGAAACAGTTAATTTTATCCCCACCCCCACCCTAATTGAAGCTGAAAGTCTGCACTTCAGTCACACCTTGATTATTTTGTTTCAACTACATTGTGTTATGTAGGAGCAAAATTACAAAAACTATCACTGTCCAGAAACAAATGGGTCAAACATATCCATTTAATGGGATAAACTCATTTCCTATGATAGTATTGTTACTCAATTTGTTACACATCCTGTTTGCATATTGCAGTCTTGTGCTCATCTAAACCCTTCTAGATTTGATCAGTATGATGGTCACCCCCAGGCATCCTTTTTCTATCATTAATCACCATGCTTTCTTCAGGTAACATGGCAGAAACTGGTGAATGGCACTAAGCAGAATGTGGCAATCGCAAATCCCTCCCTAGGCGTGTCTGTGGCCCCACCCTACAGGGACCGTGTTACCTTCAAAAACGCAGCAGTGAGGCGACGAACTCCGACTCTCGAAGACACCACAATCACCTTCTCTTCGCTTCGCCTTTCTGATGAGGCTACCTACATCTGTGAATACACCACATTCCCCGCAGGAAACCGAGAGAACACAGTAAACCTGACTGTCTATGGTAAGACAGACATGAGATGGGATAATCTGTCAGGGTAGCAGAGGTGGCTTGTTGAACATGAAATTGGTAGAAATTAGAGTGCAGGCTTTTTTAACTTTAGAAACTGTAGTTTCATGAACAAATACCTGTAACATAAGGTCCACATTCAGCTGCATCTACCCTCATCTTTGCATGGACCTTTCTAGGTATTTCTTGTTTTCTTTTTTCTTTTTTTTAATCTCGGACAAGTTTAGGATTTTCCAAGGTCAAGAATGTACACTCACTTAAAGATACTGTGAAATAATTTCTTCATCCAAAAATGCTGAAATATTTAAGAAAATTAATGAACAAAAAAAACCCAGCAACTCTGCCACAAGGTGTCAGACCATTTACAGTTACAGCGATGCTGAGGTACATAGTGCGTAAAAGTCACCAATGCTCTGCTTACTTAATAACTGCAGAGCTCCAAACCTCCTCGGGCATTAACATCAGTGGAAAAACGGTGAGCCAGGAGCTTCATGGTACAATATGGGTTTCCATGGCTGAGCAGCTCCTATAGATGTGTGGCCCAGTACTTTCATCCATATAGTTTATATAAGATCAAAGCTTTTACTTATCAGCATGAAAGTCAAACATTATGTTGTATTACATGTACATTTTCACTCAGTTCGCCCAACAACTCAGATGAGTTTATCCACCCCGACACTGGTGGCTCGTTCATCTAACCTGAAAACTCCAGTGGCTACCTGCATCTCTGCCAATGGAAAGCCACCTGGTACCATCAGGTGCGTGAGAATTCACCTTTCCTTTTCACAGTGTTTGCCTTTCTCAAGTTCAGACAATGCCTCAGTGTTACTGCTAAAATGGTCACATGTCCATGCTTTCCCCCCCCCCCCCCTTTTTTTAATCTGTTGTTCTTTTTGTCCACTATACGCACCCAAAAAGATACATTTATGCTGTGTTTACTGCAAACACATATATCTGTGCATCTCCATTAAGTCCTCGCTGATGTGAGCAGGTGGGAGACCAGGGTGCCTGGAGAAGTGAACACCCGAGAGTACAGAAACTCAGACGGGACGTTCACAGTTCAGAGCGACTACATTTTGGTGCCCAGCAAAGAAACACACAAGGAAACACTCACCTGTGTCACCACCTACAATGAGGAAGTCTACACCGACAGCGTCACCCTCGATATTCAGTGTAGGTCTCTCTCAAACTTAACAACCACATGACAATACAGGTAAAAACAGTGCACTGAGATTTAGTGTTGTGATACTACTGCAAGCTAAATGTTTGTGTATGTGTGCACCAGATGAGCCAGATGTTTTAGTGGATGGGTTTGATGGAAACTGGTACCTGAACCGCGAGAACGTTCAGCTGAGCTGCATAGCTGATGCCAACCCCGCCGTCTCTCTTTATCAGTGGAGAGTGTGAGTATAGATTTAACTTTTTTAAAATTTAACTTTCAGAACTCATACAGCAGGGAGATCATTTTCATTGACCTCACCAGGGTGGTGTCTGATTCCAGCTTCTTTTTATACATTACATTTACACAAAAACAAATTTTGTTTTGTTATCAATGATTTGTTCGACCAGTTTATTAAGGAAACAGAGTGTCTTCAGTTCACCGACTAATTTCTGTGTCCATCTCGGCTGCAATGTCCCATATAGCAATTAATTCAAAAGCTATATTTTTTTATTTGGTTATATTTTATATATGGATGATGAAGCTGCTGCATTAGGTTAATATCAGGCTTTTTATGTAGAGACCCAGTTAAAATACCAATTCAATGTCATATCAAAACCCTTGCAAGTGAAGTTCACTTTTCACTTTCTTTCAGCCCCCTTTGATAAAGTGATTCTTTTTTCTTTTGCAAGGGAGAGTTTACACAGTTATCTGTTCTTCTAGTATTTACTATTTTAGCAACTGGGGGAAGCTATGAATAGGTCCTGTTTTGATTGAACAGTGTTTCATTTTCTTGGAAGATTTTGTATCTAATGGCAAAATTTGGGGCACGAGGCTTTTACATTGTGAGATCAGTATCTGCTTTATAATAAAAAATTAAAGCAAAACATCTTCTTAGTGCTTAACAACTATAGTAATTTCTGGGCTTAGTTTATCAGTAAGACAATAGTCTATCATTCCCAACAGCTTTATTTATTTTTCCAACTTCTGTTTGCTGTGTACTCCTGGACCCTGTGTAGCTGGCCTGCTAAAGTTTGTTTTTACCCTGTTGTGTGTTGTGCAGGATTAATGGCACCATACCGAACAATGCTGAGATCCGAGACAACATTCTTACCTTTAAAGGGCCACTCACATATGACCTGCAGGGAACCTATGTGTGTGATGCAACCAACAGCATCGGGACACGATCGGGCTATGTGGAGGTCAGCATTATAGGTATGGTTTGTCTGAGATTCAATATTACTACTTCCAATACTGATAGTGCTCTACTACTAATAATAATAATACATTACGCTGCTTCAGAAACAAGGAATGTTGTGCTTTACACTCACATTTTCCATGTGTAAAAGTTTTTAAGCTCTTCTTTAAAAGTTTGTGTTTTTTCTACAGAAAAACCATTACCGCAGATTGCAACGAGTGATGTCATCAGCGTGATCGCCTTATTATTGGCTGCTGGGGTTCTTCTTGGCATTACTATCACAGTCCTGGTGCTTAAAATAAGAAGTAGAAAGCATGACCCCTCGTACGTAAACAGCTCTCCACCCATTTGCTTCACATGCTTATTTTTTGAAACAGGGTTTAAAGTCTTTATTACATATTTTATTCCTTTTTCTGCTTAATCAGTGACTCTCCGTCGAGAAAACTGTCCCAGCCGATTAGAAAACGACCAGCAGATGATGTCCAGGTAACCTTTGCACTGTGTGCAATTTAGATATCACATACTGTATAGTACCCCACACTCACCCAGTGTGTCCAAACTTTTGACTGAGGGGTCAAAAGACTTTCTGACTCAAGATTTTTGCACTGTCCTGTACATCTTTAACAAACATGCTTCCTTTCTCCGCAGCATTCGGGACGGTTTTATGAAGAGCTTCCAAGCACAGCTGACTATGTGAGCTACAGACTGGCTTGTAACAAAGAGGATTACCCAGAGCCCTACTCCCCTCCAATCAACCCTCCTCTTACATTTCTCCCCCAGCACCCCTACCACTCTACACCTCCAAACCCTGCAATGAGCATCAGCAGCACCGCCACATCAAGAAACACCTTCTCCCCTCCTTCACACACCACTGCTATCTTTAAGTACCCCTCTGTATCAGGTCTCTCCTCTCCTCCCCCAGGAGTGGCGGCATACACTTTTCCCAAAGAGCAGTACGTTTGAAACTACATCGGTGAAACAACATGGCTCAAACCAGAAAAATTCCTTAGGGGAAATTTTTTTGGGGGGGATAATTAACTTTACTGGACTATCAGGCAGTGTTTCTGCACCACTGCGGACAAGGAGAGCAAAGGTTTTGCTGTTGGACTTTGAATTAAGGCCAGTTTGGAAACTTTATCTCTTATTTGTCTTGTTTTAATGTGCTCTATCTGATCACTGAAAAAGGGAAGGCTGTGACCCGTGTTTAAGTTTTAGATTAGAGGAAGGTCAAGTTAAAGGTGAACTGACTTTCATTTGAAAAATGTATATTGCATGGTTGTATTGGATTTGATTATATCAGACTGAATGGATGGGATTATCTCTTGATGTGGTTGATTCCTTTATCCTGTATTACATCATTTTATTTAAAAAAAAAAAGAGTAAAACAAAAAAATTACAATTTCCTACTTGATCTCTGATGTCCATTCTCTTCATCATGTGTTGTACAGAAGATGTTACCTTTTGGTTGTACCTCGTGGTTTAATGTAATACTTGTACTGTGGTTGTATTTTGTATAATTTACCTTTTTTTGCTATGTAAAGAAAAATCTTTTTATTTACTGAAGAGACTGTTGATTTATGAAATTCATGTTTTTATTTGTGGGTTTTAGCATTCATTGACACTGGTTGTTTGATGAACTTTTAATTTGTAGCCTTTAAATAAAAACTGTCACATAAATTTGCATCAGCAGTGTCGTAGGTGACATGGCTGTGATTTTCTATGTTAAATACAGTAGCAGCACCATCAGTTTGGCTGACAGCTTCTGTCAACAGGTGGGGTTGGTACATTATGCACATATCTAAAAATAGGTAAATAACTGAACACTATAGCCAGCTGCTTTTTAAGTCTTATTTTAAGACTTATGTTTAGCTCCATTAGATATTTGAGTTAACATGCAGTTGAACAGGTGTACCTAATGAAATGTCTATAACTGAGCAGCCCAGTTAAGTAAAACAGCTCTATGAGCCATCACTGTGACAGGTTGAATTTTAATAACTTTGATGATGCCTAAACTTTTCTCTATATACACTTTAAGTCAATCTCTCACACATGCACACTCTTAAATATACACAACTATGCACCTAGTCAGTAGTGACTTAACTCCCTTAAGGATTTTGCTAGTTATTGTGTGTGTGTGTGTGTGTGTGTGTATATATATATATATATATATACACACACACACACACACACATATATATTTCATAAAGCATTTTAGTGCTTAAAGCCTGTGTGTTAATTTTATGTTATTTCCCAGAGGGTTATAATGTATTATAACCCTACATATACAGTTGATTTTATATTTACAACTTACATGCTTAAAATAAATATATTTAAGGTTGTGCTTCACAGTCCACTGTGTCAACAAATAAAAATGTAACACATCTTTCATACATATTCATACAAATCTGATGGTATCTGCCAGTCCCATGCCTGTCCTTTGTCTAAAAGCTGATGATGAAATCCCTACAAAGAATTCCCAGCTCGCTGAGCAAAGTAGTTGCTACTGTATCCAGCTCTCATGGGTAGTTCACTGACTTGTCAGCCTCAATGTTTAGCTTTAGGCTCAGTGTCCAGTGCAGCTTCCTTCTCTTAGACCCCTTTTCAGCGGCTACTTTCCACTGAACAGTTTTTATAGTGAAAGTAAGTGCCTTGAAATTTCTCTTTTGAGCCTACTGCTGCAGCCATGTCCTGGTTATTCTAATCAGTTCCTGATAGTACCAAGGGAACGCCTGCTGAACTGAAGCTTTAGTTCCTGCCAAGTGAGGAAAAATGATCTTCTACATCTCACATTACATTTCCACCTAAACGTCCCTGATGCTCAAACAATACAAACTTATCATTCATGTTAGGGATCTTTAAAAAGAATGATTATAAAAACTGGACCTGAAGACTGTAGGGTCACATGTAGGATCAGTTTCTCATTAACTGAAATCTCTATATGTTGGCGTGTGCCAAGGTAATAGAATGCTATGAGGAAACACATCAAAATCAATTTCAATACAGAACCCATCAGTAGAGTTTACGCTGTCCCTTTGGTCCTCACACGATCTTTGAAATCTGAAGTCTTTAATTTTACTCCCTGCTTAAGATGGCTACAGATAAAAAATGCAGTCTGATCTTACTTTGACTACATAATATTTTTGCTGAGATCCTCATCTAAATCATTTCAACATTTTTGCCTTTAAGCTGGCACTAAAAGAAAAACAAAGGGCGAAGAACATATAAGAACACATTAATCTCTTAATCCATCTTATTCATGCCTCATCTTTGAGTACATCTTCTGAGAGGATATAAAAAATGACTTTTGATAACAATGATCAGTGTTCCCACTTTGGTCACAGCATAAAGAGGATGAACATGTAGAAAAACAAACAAACAAAAAAACCCCTACACATTATGAATATGAAAAGATTTTCAGATGTGAATGTTGTGTGAAGGAATGCCCATTTAATCCAGTGCAGCCCTGGCTGTATGAGTAGGTGTGTGAAAGGCTAACCTATTCGCTCATGCATATGTCTTGCATAATAGATGAGTTTGGTATAACTGATATTCTAACCCAGCAGGAGAAACAAAGAGGGACAGAGAGAAAGGAAAAACCCATTAATAGTTTGTCTAAAATCAGTTTATCGACCCTTCGTTCCTTCCTGTCTCAGTAGTGTGAAGTCAGCGCCTGCAGCTGGATTCTCGAAGAAACTTGTGGATCGGAAAGACAGAACAACAAAACCCCAGAGAAGGCGATAAAGGGCAGTTTTCAGAACCCAGAATTTTTACCTTTCAATCTCTTACACTTTTTTTTGGTTTGTTTTGAGTAAAGCAGTCGTTGGACTTCAGCTCATCATGATACCATGGTGGCTCTGCTGTTAGGACTGCTTGTTTCATGTCTAACTACCAGTCTGGTCACTTTGGGGGAAAATGGTAAGTTTGCAAGTGTTTGTGGATTTTTTTTACACTTTTAAATATATTTTAATCAGTTTCTGCACAACATCATCTAAAGGGTCAAGTAATTCAAATAGGAGAATTCAGTTCTTACAGTAAGTATCTACAATTCAGTTGGAAAATGTTAAAAATTGATTTGTTGCATAACAGATAAAGCAGTAGAGGTTAGTGACAAAGTTTATAGTTTTTGCTAATCTGTATCACGTTTCCTATTCATTAAGTGTTTTGGTGGACAAAACAGAAAAAAATATTTGGCACTTCTGTGCTATAATTTCCTGTGACCAACAGATATACTGACATATCTGTGGTTTTGTTTTTTTCGTCTCACGTGGGAAACAGACAAAAAAAAAACAAAAAACTGTGGAAGCAAAATGTATTTGACAAACTTGATGTGGCATTTAAGAAAATAAATTACTGGAATCACTTTTTATAACATTACACTGCCTCTGAGACTTACTGTGTAATCAATACTGCAACTGAACACTGACCAGGCAAACGACACCACCATCTCCTGTTCCTTAACACACACACACACACACACACACACACACACACACACACACACTTACATGCATACCTTTGTTTACTCTCCCTCATCCAGTTGTGCAGATCGATCATAAAGGTGAGGTGGTGTACCAGGACACCAGTGTGTATGGGGTGGTGGACAAACCTGTGATCCTGGAGTGTGGTCCCACCGTACCTGACATATATATATGGAGCTTCACCAAACCTGGTACCGAAGCCATAAAGGCTGTGGTTTATGATGTGGGGAAAGGAACAAGGACCCAGAAGCTTGCTGAGACACTCGGGCAACCAACAGTCATCTCAAACAGTGCAGCTTTGAGGATTGAGACACTGCCTCTGGCTGCTGATGGCTTATTCACCTGCCAGGCCTTCTATGACATTGGGCAGGAGGCCAAAGTCTACTACTACTATGTGCATTTGATTGTCCAAGGTAAGACTTCCACTTAGATAAAATGTGCTTCACCACCACCCTTTTATCATGGCAAAACATATTTAGTCTGCACAATATGAAAAACTTGCACAGCATTGTGCATGCTAAAAACAAATTTTCATTTAACATATTAAAACTCGTGTCAAAACCAGAGGAAAATTCAAAACAGTTATGAAATAATCTTGGAGAAACTCAAAAGTCTTGTACCATCTTTCATCTTGATGCCCTGTGTATTCATCAGATTTAAAAAGAGTCATTACTGGACACAATTCCAGTTCTTCCTCTTTGCTATTGCTTAATCCAGAATCAGCTGCAGAACCTATTGGGGAATGATGCCAACAGTGGCCACTTGTGAAGCAGCTACCCAACCATAAACTGTAATAACCACTACAAACCTCCCCAAAGTGGATGCAACAAGAACACGGTCACCAACCAATGTAGAAACCTGAGTATGCCCTTCAGCAGACAGGGTTGACAGTTCTACTTGTATACAAGTTACAAACACTGCCCAGCATGTAACATAAGGTCTGGAGATATTGGTTCCTATAATTACCACAGCTCATAAGCCCAGCTAGCACAACCTTTCCCTCTCTGACCCCAGGACTGGATTGATTGGCGTCCCTGTCTGAGTCAGCACCATATGTAAATTCTTAAACAGCCAGAGCTTTGCTGGCCACATCTGAGCCAGAGGCATTCAAGATTACATCAATTACAGCAAGTCATCCAGGTCCTGAAGCAACAAAACAACCTCAGGCCATCACACTACCACCACCATGTTTGGCTGTTGGTGTGATGTTCTATTTATGAAATGCTGTGTTAGTTTTACATCAGCTGTGATGGGACTCAAACCTTGTAAAAAGTTCAGCTTTTGTCTCATCAGTCCACAAAATATTTTCCCAAAGGTCTTGGGAATCATTAAGCTTTCCAAATAAATTTGGCTAATCAAAGTTAAGTCATGATTTAATCAGATTGTGTTATTCATTGAACACTTTGTGTAACTTCATCTTAAATGTAGTCCCTGTCAGTAAGCCTTACATCCTGATGAATGACGCTCCTCCAGTGGAAGGATCTACAATGTGGATGCACTGCAATGTGGAAAATGGGACTGGACCAATCCAGTACGTGTGGCAACATGAAACCCTGAGTGGCAATATCACAACCTTTGCTCAGGGCAACAGCAGCATTATCAACATGACCACCGTCAACCGCAGCCACACCGGCTGGTACCACTGTGTGGCCAGCAATGCCGTGAACAGCAAGAGCTCCGACCGCTTATGGCTGGACATCATCTGTGAGTATAATTAGATCATAGTTGGAGGGGAGCAAGGAGGGTGTTATTGAGGACCTATATCTTCAGGGTCTGTTACATTTAAAGAAAATAGCACTGTGTAACACTTAGTGAACATGTATCTGAAAACACACTGTACTGTTAAGAATTTGGCTTTCATCTGTAATTCCAAAAACTGTGAATTTGAGGGAATGACAAAAATAAAGAACTCCAGCTATCTTGAGTTGACAAAGACCAAACCGAAGCTAGAAGAGAGTTTAATGACAATAAGTGTTTTTGTGTTTGGCTTTTTGATCACTTGTAACAAAC
>VUQJ01028134.1:32109-44552 GCA_015108635.1 Andinoacara biseriatus | reverse complement strand
ACTTCCTGAAACTGCAGCATAGTCTCCTTGGAGGCTGTGGAGGTGTAATAGGACAAGGAACGGTGTCAGGTGGAGAAATAAGTGTGCGTTAGCCGAGCGGAGCACCCGCTGGTTCCCCATTCTCTGCCCTGTCCCCCTTATCACATTACAACTCAGATAGATGGTACCCGAACCCCCAGAGGTAAAGGATTAATTTGTTTAAAGCTCTGCAGACTGTTTTCACTGACCTTGGCTGAACAGAAAAAAAGGAGAGAATGATTTTCCTCTCATGTTTCTGTCCTGCAGGGAGAGCAAAAAGATTAAGAGAAAGAGGGGAGCCATATCTCTCCTTTCAGAAAGTGAAATCACAAAGTGCTGCAGCCGCTGGGCTGTCTCAGACAATACATCTAGTTTGCATAACTAGCATGCTAAGCTCACGATTTCACCATCAGCAAACCGCCTCGAGCCTGAGCTTATATCTCCACATTTAATTTGTTTCGTAAAGATGACAATATCACATGCAGGGGATTACGTTCACAATGTACAGTACAGGTTGTTTTATGGAGGAAGGATATAGACACGTGCAATTTCACAGTCATGTGAAACAGTTTTTGCAGGTTTCTGTGCAGTCCTGAGCCCAACCTTCCTGCTTCCATAGGAATTAAGAGGGTATGTAGCAGCTAGGTGATGCTAATCAAATGCATTTGATTAACTGATCATCAGCAAGTGTGAGCACTTCTATAAAAGCTGCAGTTTGGTGCTCTGAAGCATTCAGGTGTGTTAACTCAGTCCTCCCAGGAGTCGACATCCCAGCAAGTTCAGCTCAAGGTCAGAGCGTGAAATGCTGAGAAACTGCAAAACACTCAAGAGCTACACCTCAGACTCTACAGGCCTCAGTTAGCATGCTAAATGTTAAAGGTCGTGACAGCGCATTTAGAAAAAGACCAAACAAGGGTTGCAGGAGAAAGCCTCAAAGTTGCATCTGAACAAACAACAAGACTTCTGCAACACTGTCCTTTTAGACATTCGTCCATAATTCACAGCAGCACGTTTGGAGGAAACCAAACTCATCATCTCGGCACAAACACCTGAGACCAGCTGTCAGCACGGTGCAGGAGGGCTGAGGATTTGGGCTCCTTGCAGTCACTGATTGGACCTCCTCTGAGCATAATTGTCCTGCAACGGGGAGAGGGAGCCTGCACGTGAATTAACAAAACTAATCACAAACTTCAATAAAGGTGTGCAAATGTATGTGTTCTGTATTTAAAAAGAAGAAAATACCAACAGAGAGCACAGAAGAACCTTAAATCTTCATTCTTTCTAATGACCAGCAGGGGGCGACTGAAAAAGAAGTCTGGTTGTATATAGTAAAAACCAGTCAAATAGTCCAGAGTGATCTTTTTCACTATATATATAATGTCATAGTTTTGGTCACTAGCTTTAAGTCATAATGAATAAAATATGAAGTTTGCCTTGTAAATTATGGTCATTAGTAGAATCAGAACAGAGGATCATCCAGGGTACAAAGGTTTTAATTCAAAATCAGATGTAAACGAAGGTGGAGGTGGGTTGCCAAGCAGCCTGCAGTTGCAGCAGCAGCCATATGCAGGCCAAAGCAGCACAAAGATCTCTCCTTATATGAGATTAGCCAATTGGATACATAGAAAGATCTCAGCTGAGCCATCAGCTGATGTGGCCGGACATCAGGGTCGACTGAACTACTGGAATTGATTTTTGTCGATTTCTTAGGGACTATTTTCAGCTGCCGATCTACTCAGGACACAATATCAGCCCAACCTGATGTACATCAACCAACATGTGATCATTTGTCTTTACCTGATTGGAGCGATAGACCCAGTGATCTGTAGGTACGGCTGAACGGTGGACGGATTCTTTGCAGTTTTCTCAGAACGAAACAGAAAAAAACAAATATAAAAAAAGTTTTGACCCAAAACATTAAATGTGGCGTGTCTGTGTTGCATCAACAAACCAGTGACAGAATATGGTCTGAATGAGTGCCAATAAGTGAAAATATCCAAGTACATCAAGCTGTTTACACACATATAGCAGGCGCAGAAATACATGCGCACACACATTAAATCCCCATCACTCCTCCTCGTTTATTAGTCCTGTCACAGGCCCGTGTGATGAGCATGCTCTGCAGAAGGTGTGGCTGTCAACATCAATAAGGCTCTTCCAGTTTGAGTCGCCATTAATACCAAAGTAGCCACTCGGCATGTTGTCAGATATGAATAATGGTTTGCATAACAAATCATTTCACCGTCGCAGATATTCCAGCGCGTGCATGGGGCGCCGGCTCGGGCTGCAGGACTTCGCTCCCATCAGCGGCCCCACCGGCTGATCAAAGCTGAAGTTAAGAATCGCAGAGCGGTGAATTGGCAGAGCGGATCCGTCCTCGCGGATGACACCTTGTTCTGCAGCCACAGAGAAGATAATACAGGGAAAGGTCATGTGCCATGGTGACGGAATGAATCGCCAGCCGTCATAAACAGTTAGGCTCCCACAGCTGTGATGTGATGGTGTTTTTTCTCTGCCCCCCCAGCAGGTTGCTAACCTTATATTTCACTGATGACGTCTGTGTGGCTGAAGCAATTGGACCAGAAAACAACCCTCTACCTATTCTACTCTGAAGTATCCTAGGAACCACAAGTAATCCAGCAGTCTGAGAGCGAAGTGCTCTATTGGGGTGATACGGTACTATGAGGTCTTTAAGATAAGATGGGGCCTGATTATTCAAAGCTTTGTACGTGAGGAGAAGGACTTTAAATTCTATTCTAGATTTAACAGGGAGCCAATGAAGAGAAGCCAATATGGGAGAAATAGTCCCTGTCAGGACTCTAGTTGCAGCATTTTAGTTATGTTTTTACGAAAATGTTTTTCTGTATCTGAGGCAGGATTTTTTTTTCTAATTTGAGGAATATTGCACAGAGGAAAGAAGGCGGCCGTTGATATTTGCTAAATGCATGCACCGAAGGTCAAAAACAACCTGAAGGTTCCTCACAGTGTTACTGGAGGTAAAGGTGATGTGATCCAGGCTAAGTATCTGGTTAGAGACGGTGTTTCAGGACATCATCTGTGTTTCCAATAAAACGGGACGTTCTCGATGAAGCTGCTCTGTGAATCTGAAATCCTTTCTTATGTTCCTGGTGTTGGTAGAGGAGGCACCCGAGCATATCGAGAGCAGTTTTAGGACACAGCGGTGTGCCGTGCAGGGACGGGACAGCAGACACCTGCTGAATGCAGAGAGCCGGCAGAGAAATGGAGGCGCAGTCAGAGAGAAACCAGGTTATACGCCGCATTGCGCGGCCTGTACTGTAACGCTGCAGGAAGCCTGTGAAATGAGGTCACTGGTGGCCTGAGTGTCTGCACAGAATTCAAAACCTATTTGAAGTTTTGGTGCAAAGAGACAAAGGCACAGGTGAGCTCAGCCTGGACAGATTCACAGATGTTTCATATTCATGCAGCACCAGATTCAGTTTGGAGAGCTCCAAAAATCCACAGCGGCCTCAAACGTTCAGTGTATATTTCTTAATGTCATGATCTTTTGATCACTGTTAAGCTGCCTTAAGTGAGGAACAACACTGCATTTAATTAGCTCAACGAGGTCTCATCAGTGATAATTAATTTGGCTCCAAAGTTGAACAGTGTAAGGTGGAGAAAACACATTAAACAGTCCTAATTTTTCCCAGCAGTTCATGAAATCATTACAGTAGTCTGATTCTGAGCTGAAACATATTTCGGATGTTTTTCCTTTTTAATATAAAGTTTAACAGCTGCTGCGTAACGAGGGACAGGATGAAATAAGTCGTACACTGAGTACTGCGTACCTTTAATCCAGAGATGGTTTCTGGTTTAGTCGCTGGAAAGATTACATTTAGTTATTGTGTGTGTGTGTGTGAGTGTGTGTGTGAGTGTGAGATCGCTAACTTGCAAATGATCATGAAATCAGACCCCTGCCTGTCAGTCATACTTCAAGAGTATGAAGAAGAATTTAAGATGCTACTGATGAATCCTGGACTGGAAATGACAGATTGTGTTTTTTATTTTTATTATTTTGAATCATGAGACACAGAACAGGATAAAAAAAGGCTGGGATGGATGGATGCATGGATGGATGGATGGATGGATGGATGCATGGATGGATGGATGGATGGATGGATGGATGGATGGATGGATGGATGGATGGATGGATGGATGGATGCATGGATGCATGGATGGATGGATGGATGCATGGATGGATGGATGGACGGTGTCCATAACGAGTTATAGGTGTCAGAATGATGCAGGATGAAGTCCTAATTAGGTCAGAAGCATATTTATGTACTCAATAAACTGAACTTCATGTGTTATTTTGTAGCATGACTGATATTTGATACTTCGATGAGTCTGTTTATTGAGGGTTCAGGGGTCATTGAGCATAGTACTCACAGTTTAACTACAGGTTTGTGCATGTGCACAGTTTGTGAATGAGCCCCAGTGGCAGCTGCTGCCTGCACGTGCACTGAGGTCAGTGTCAGTCTGTTAACCTCTGATTGTCACTCAGGCTGCTGGTCAGTCACTTTGGGTCAAAGTTGGAAACATAGTTTTGCAAACATTACAAGGTCTGCAGAGCACACGGCAGCTGTGGGACTGATGTGACACAGGAGGAGGAGACCGCCATGTAACTGTGGAGCTGCCACAGTGAAGGGGATTCAAGGTCCTTGAGACACTGTTAAAGCACCCATTGGTGCTTCAGGAAGACTCTGAGATGTATAAAGGACCCAACACATCCAAAGGATGTGGTGTTTTTAATCATTAGTTATTATTAATCTCTCTCTCTCCCCTCAGCAGATGACTGCCCCTCCCTGAGCCTGGTTCTGCTGCAGATTACTTCCTGTTAAAAGGGAGTTTTTCCTTCCCACTGTCACCATGTGCTTGCTTGTTTTGATTGTTGGGCTTTTCTCTAATTACTGTTGAGTCCTTACCATATAAAGCACCTTGAGGCGACTGCTGTGATTTGGCGCTATATAAATAAAACTGAACTGAAAGAATCTGATAGGTGATAGAAGATCCATAAATCCTTCTAGCTTCAGCATTATTTGTACTTGTGTACCTGGAGTAACTTAGAAGATGAGCTTTCAAATCAGGACTCGTCTTTTAGTCTTTCAGTTCATCTGTTGTAGGATTTCCATTCGGATTTGGTAGCTAAGTGAAAGTTCTCCATAAAGGACGAGCACAGTGGACCGAAGCAGAGGAGTGTGGTTCTGTATGAACATGTTTCAGCATCAGATCGGTCTGAAGTGCACTTCCTCGACCAATTTCAAGCAAAAATAGTTTTGGATATAAAAAAAATATAAAAGGAGCAGGCTGAGAGTCATGAGGTCAAAGTTAACTCAACCTTCAATTAAAGTGACATGCTCTCAGCCCCCCAACAGGACCAGAGCTTGTGGATATAAAGGCGAGGTGAAAAGTTAAGAAATTGTTGCTGGCGGTGGGTTTGCAGAGGTTTAGCTGCGTGTCAGCAAATGTCACAGTTATATTCTCCCTGCGCCCTCGCAGCCTTCAGCCTCTCTCAATGTGCTGAATCGCTACATCCACCCTGACATTTTCCCAAAATTGGCCTCGGTCAGGTTAAACTCGTGGACAAAAAGTTTCAAAGTGCTCTGCGGCGCTTCACAACACCTGGACGTGAGAGGAGATCAAAACGGGCCCGGGTGGTGCTGTGTATCAATCAGGCGCAGGCCTGTACGTGTTCTTCCCGAGACGATCCGGTGGGAAGGTTTTGTTTCTGTGCGGTTGCATCAGCTCGACTTAATGAGACAACGAGCGCCGTGCAGGTGCAGGCGGGCCGGTGAATGGATATTGAAGTCCTCATCAGGCCTGGGAGGCAGGAGTCGCTGACTGGGAGGCTTTTTGTTGGTCTGTATTGCTGAAGCACCGTTATTGCATTTCCCTCTGTAAGCCATATGGCAGCTAAACCCACACATGCACTCCCACAGGGTGTCAGCTGAGCTTTCTCCCTCTGCTCCCAGATCACAGGTACTCCCACGGCAGCTGAGGTAGCAGCACGGGCCGAGCGGAGCGCCCGTCGGTGTGAGTGGCAGGGACATTTGGTGATGTTAGGCGAGGTCATTAAGTTTTCCTGCTTACATCTGCATAAACAACAACTCTTTCTTTTTCTAACAGACGTGTCAGCAGGCAGGGAGGAACAAGTAATGGAACATGAATTTTATGCTGTCAGGTTTGCTCTGCGTGGCACGCTGCTGCAGCTGTGACAGACTTTTTGACATGTTGGCACAAATGATTGCAGCAGCAAATCTTTGTTGGAAAAACAGCAGCTGAAAGTCATAAAAACGACAAATCTCAGTCTGTCTACACATGATGTCTTCAGGAAGTCTTTTCATGCTACCTAGCTAGCTGGCCAAATGATCAAATGTTAGTAAGCTGACATATTTCACACACCAACAGCTTTATTTTCTTTAAACCCGTGCTTCTGACATGACAGGAACTGCAGGGAAAATATGAGCTAAAGCTGCAGCAGGCTGAATAAATATGATCCTGCTGATCGTCAGGCTTCTACAATTCAACCCTTTATTGTCATTGTTTGATGCAAATTGTGGAGGGTGGGGTTTACGTTAAAAGGCTCCAGCAGCACAAACACGGTCCAGAGGTCCAGTTCAGGGACTTCAGTTAGCTGAGGAGAAGCTAGCAGACAGCTAGCAGCTACAGCCGCCTGTGTCACCATCCACCTGTCGGTCAGAGAGGCCACGCCCCTAATGATGCAGACTTGGAGTGTGAGTCTGAGGGGAGAGAATCACTGTTTTTGCTTCAGGTTTCAGCCGTGGACGAGGTGGTTCGCTGATAATAGTTCTCACAGTCTTAAACTGTGGGACAGGAAGCTTGACCTGAGTTTTAGAGCTGCTTCCTCCACTGATTGACCTCGATGCACATGCAGGGTGTGAACTTAAATCATGGACTATGTCTCAGAAAAAGAAAAATGATTTGTAAAAATGGAAAAGATTAAGTTCTGCTGGACGAAAACGGAAGAAAAAAGATGAATGTCCCCGTGTGGGAATTAACAGAAGCTGGGGAATAAAATCGGAAGGAGGGAAGGAGGAGGGGAGCTCTTTCCTTGTGCCTGGTGTCAGGAAACAGTCGGAGTAATCTGATTGCAATAGGACATCACTCTCTGCTCGTGTCCTGGAGGAAGAGCAGAAAGCGGCAGTTTCCCCTCTTAAGTCCTCTTCCCATTAGGCCGTGCATCGTTTGGGAGATTAATCGACGCTCACGCGTGAGCGCTGCCACATTTGTCAGCTGCCTCATCCGATAATGTGAAGCTGCAGGCGAGCCTTCTCCTACCTCTGCTGGAAAAAGACCGCCAAAGGTCACAGTGGGAGATACTCAGAGAAAAGAGAGGACATAGACCCTGTTTAAAAAAAGACAGACACACTTTAGTTAGCAATCAAAACCTGTATGATTAGCAGCTGATGTTGGTTTAAGCAGGACAGCAGTGCCCTGAACGCCTCATCTGTCTGCATCCTCAGAGAGGCAGACATCCCAGCAGAGGAAGAAGGAAGGTGAAAACCTCAGTGGGGCTGAACGCGTGCTCGGCCTCCTCCGCTCTGCTGATTGTGGGGATCGTGTTGGATGTGGCGGCGACGGCCGGCGTTCGGCCGGCAGCCTCGCAGCTCCTCCAACCCTCAACCTGAGCCAACATTTGTTTTTCTCCCTCCTTCCTCCTCCTTATGCCACGCCTCTGGGAAACAAACACGTCGGCACAGAGCCGAGGAAGCACGAGGCCCGGATCCGGCTCCTTGTTGTTGTTGTTTACCCCGCGACGGTCCGTGTCTGGCTCCGGGAAACGTGAGAAGGCAGCAAGGAGAAATTTCCAATTAACCTGAAAAATTGGAACAAGCCGTCTCGTGTTCGTGCTCATTCAGCTGACACATGCTGGTGACGCAGGGCGACTGTTTTTAGACCCGGAGGCACAAACAGCTCGACGGCTGCGTTTGGGTCGTTCCCGGGATTCAGGCTGACCGTCAGCAGGCTTCTGTGGCTCCCGGTGTTTTAATCCGTGTGGCGACATCAAACCAGCAGCTGAAACACTTTTCTTTAAAAACTTTATTCATTTATTGTTTTGACGAGCAGATTTTCTTTGATCAGGTTTTAAGCGGGATTTCCTTTATTCCCGGATCAGAAATGCCGGCGAAAACGGTGTTAATTAAAAGTGTGTTTCCAGCGCATGTTACTCTGGAAATATTCATAGCAGAAGGCAAACTTTTTTCACAGATTAATTAAATAGACTAAAGTTATTGTTACAAAGGCTGAGCCGATCCTGAAGGGGTCAGGTGGGAACTTATTTTATATGGAATAACCCTGTTATCATTCCTCCTGCTCTTTCCGGCAGCCCCTGATCCCATTATAGTTCCTCTCTGTTTATGATGGATGCAAAACCTGCCTTGGCTTCGGCTCCCTCGGCGCTCCATAAACCTCATTACACTGTTTAAAATAATAAAGCATCTCAGAGGAGACCCGCTTTATGCCAATTAAACCAAACACAATAAAACCTCCGCTGAGCTGCACCAATAAAGCCTTTAATCCGAATCATTGGAGAGCGGGCCTGTGAAGGGTGGCAGCGCGTCTTCCTCAGGTACACGTCCTTAAAAGCACAGAGGTATGTGTGTGTGTGCGTGCTGTGCGTGCGCGCGCGTGCTGCAGCTGCTCAAATCGAATGAAATAAGATCAGAAGCGCTCTCCTCGGGCTTCCTGTCTGTGGCAGCTTCTTTAATCTGGGTCTACATGAGGAGCATCAGGTTAGAGAGCCCGTCAGCTTCATCCACCTCCTGCTCTGTAACCATCACAATATTTGTGTTGTCCTTTTTAAGGCGCCGCACAACTTTTTCTCATTAAAATCGTTTACAGATGTCGGCTCGCTCAGATGCGGGATGACAACTCGAACAAATGAGAGACAGGATGGTGTGACTAAGAAGGCACAAAGATAATAATATATACACAGAAACCAAAACAGTGGCTCGAGGGTTCGCCTCAGCTTCAGGGAAGCAGACGTTTAGTTCAAACACGTCTGCTGTTCTTCTTCCGCAGCGCGAATCCTCCCGAAACCGATATAATAGTCTGAATTTTACAGTAAAACTCAGTAATTACTGTGTATTAAAAAAAAAAAAAGGTTTCCTGTTCCGACGGTGGATGAAGAATGCGCCTCTTCTTAAAGGGGGAGGAGCTAAAACAGCCTGTTTCAGACAGAAGGTGAAGTCCATGTATTAGGGTAAAAGATGAGATAAAGATTATTTTATGCAAAGCTGCTCTAGTAGAGTCCAAGAATAAAAATGTGCAGCTGGACATCAACAATCATCCAGGAAACACGGCACAGACGCAGAGACGCTCTCAGGACTTACCTGTTATTTTGGTCCCATAGTTTGAAGCCTCAATATTAACATTTGGAAGCAGCCATGTTGGTTTTTTTGAGCCAGACGTGACAGTTTAATGAGACTGAGGAGCGCTAAACTATCAACTAATGCTAGTTAGCTTTGTTATCATCCTGCATCCACAGACTGTACGGGAGCAACACACACACACACGCACACACACACCTGCTAATCGGTCGCCTCCTAATAGAATCCTGTACATTCACTCACCATCGTCTTTTTTTTCCCCACTCGTCCTCGACGTTCCTGCTCTAACTCCGCCTCCCTCTCTCCATGCAGATTTATGTTGCTGTAATGAACTAATCAGCAGCGTTCTCACACAGTGGGAGGTCAAAGGTCAGTGTTGTTACACCATAAAGGAGCACTCTGTTTGTACCCCACCCTTAAATTACACTCTGTCAATTAAATCCTAATCTTCTTGCCCGTGTGTGTGTGTGTGTGTGTGTGTGTGTGTGTGTGTGTGTGTGCGCGCGTTGGGGGCTGTGTGTCCATGCATCTGTCTGGCTGCTTTAATTAAAAACCCGTGTGAGCAAAGCCACAGCCATTAATCAGGGGTTGGTCCCCACGCTGCAGGGGTGAGGGGACACTCACTCTCTGACATCACCGACTCAGGGTGACATCATCTGCAGAACAGGCATCCTGATGAGGGAGCAGGCAGAAATAGAGATTAAAGAGGATTCATTTGACGTGTGTGATGGCGCTCATTGAGATGTCGGGGCACGAAATTCACATTACTCAACAGGGATGTGCTCTTGCCGGAGGCTGCAGGCAGAAAAACCATTAGGTGTTACATGATTTCACACCTGTGTGCACCTTCTCATTAAGGTGACCAGATGTTTAGTGTTCAACTCACAGAAAACTTCAGCTTTAATATAAATTTATTGCTCTGACCGTTGATCACCTGAAGCACTGGACCTAAAGCCTCAGTCGGTGTATGAACATAATCGCTGTGAGCCACCGGCTCAGGCAGCAGACAGTCTCTTTTTTTATCTTTGGGTATGCATGATGTCATAAGGCCTGGATATTCCTAATATGGTCGTCTCATTTTTGGCTGTCAGGTGGAGGCTCCACCTACCTGTGTGAGACAGGATGAAGGGCTGCACCGAGGCCCAGAACAAACTGTGAATCATCATGAATTCAATAAAACCTGAATTTAAATTCAACACATTTTAACCATAAAGCAGGCATGAAGTCACATGGTTTGTCCACGGAGGTCAATCATGTGACCGAAACCATCCCCAGCTCTATTGTTCCCACAGACTCTAATCAGACTGTAATGAACCAAATAAATATATTTAATAAGATGTGAAACTCATCAGGAAAGTGTTTATGGGAGTCACTCATCCAGGGAATACTGGGAATCTTAATGCTGATCCCAGATCTGTTAGCTTAAAGGTGTGTGGCTGTTGGCGGAGGTGCACACCGAGGGGTGGGGGACCCCGCCCGTCACAACCCGTTTCCTCTGTTTGTGCGTTTATGACCGCGGCTATCGAGCTAGCGTGTGACATGGGGTGGCCTCTATGTGTTGTGCTGCCCCCCCATTGATCTGCCGAGGCTCACAGTAATTATCACTAATCCCAGTCAAAGGACATTCTCTCCTGGGCCCCTATGAGCCATTATCTGCTGGTTCATTAAGAGAGAAGACCGAGCCCTCGGCTAACCGAGCGCTGAGCGAAGTGACAGGCCACACGGCGCTGAGCTAAACCGGCTGTGACACGCAGAGCACATGTGGACGGCCCGGTGGTTACTTTTGAAAAACTTCACCGACCGACAGAGAGTTTGGTGTCTGCAGTGAGATGTCTCACAAAGTGTGCCTGTGATCCAGCGATATAGCCTGTAATCATGGAATTAAGCAGTTTAATGGAGTAAAGGTGCAGGATAAGTGCATGTAAAGGGATTTCTACAACAGCTCGCTCCGTCGGCTCTAACTGGCTGTTTTTACTGCTGAACTGCAAAATAATTGCCAACTTGAACATTCCAGGAAAGCTGTGAGAGCCGAGCTCAGGCTGATTAACTGGCATGAAGTGTTTCCCACTGTTGATGTAATGGAAGTAAGGATTTTACTCGGCCGCTCAGGGGTGTCGAGGTGCCAAACGTGGGCGAAGAACAAATTCGAGCTCCTATTCTTTCAAATAAAAACACGTCTGGATGCATTCGCGTCTCCGTAACTCTTAAACAACCAGCACGACGGCCACGCAGTGACTGATCAGACGTATTATTGCAGCCTGCAGTGCTGGTGTTCATTAAACAAGCCCGGGCTGCTAACTGCAATAAAATTCACCCTAAATGTGGGAAATTATGGGGAATGTGAATAGCAAACAGATTTTTACCACTTAATGTGCAACATGCCGTCACTTTGGGAAGTGTTTGTCTGTTCCTGAGCAACTTAATGCAAAAAGCTGCTGTAACCGGTAACCGTGAGGCTCGGACTGACCGGCCGAGCTCTGCAAACGCCGTGATGATGAAACATTTCACCGTTTACAGCGAGAAAGGACCAAACCACCGTTAATGTCACATATGGCAAAAAAAGCCTCCCATCATCTGTAGTTAGCAGATGGAGGAGATTTTAATGGCTGAGGTCTTAGATGGGGCGTGTGAGGACTCCGGGTGGGTGTGGCTTCATGTTGGGCCGCAGCCCACCGATCACATCAAGATGGGCGTGGTCACTGTGATGTCACACTCTCCTTTAATCAGTTTTTTTTGGACTCCACATTTTGTGGTCTCAGCATTCGCATTTTGGATGCTGCAGTGTTTGCTTGGTTAGCAAGGACAGACAGACACACACACACACACACACACACACACACTCTTCTGCTAATCAGTGCTTAAGTACCAGATCGCACAGCAGCCAAATCTAAAAGACACCAATTAGCGGAGGCGAGGCAACAGGTGTCTGCATCAGGACACCCGTCCATCAGAGCAGCCACACCCCGAACTCCAGCATCCAGATGTGCAGTCACATCATCTAACACATGTTCATGGAGGAGAAGTCGCTGGATTTTGTGTGGGATTTATTTCTGA
>VUQJ01028134.1:14841-27587 GCA_015108635.1 Andinoacara biseriatus | reverse complement strand
GAAAAAGTTTCCCCCCCCCCCCCCAAAAAAGAAAACAAAAAAACAAAACAAAAAGTGCTTATTGGAATTTTAAATAGAAATTTGATCAACTCTGACTCTCAGGGGAACGCGAGTGTCTCCAGAGAGTTTCTCTCTGCTCTCACTGACACCATTAGCCACGCTCGCTGATTTGAATCCGCCGAGCAGAATTCGAACGCCGGCACTGACGCTCGTGGCAGGAACACAGGTTAGCATGTTTGCTGCTGTAGCATCGCCTCTCAGGAGCTCATCAGAAGGTTGTTCGGTGGTGTTTTGTCAGAGCAGCATATATTTATTATATATTATTATTTCCATCCTCTGGTGTCTGCGCAAGTTTGTCTGTAACTCAAGTCTCGCGCTAACAAAGTAGTTTTTGGTGCCTGGAGCGAATCAGCAGCTATAAATGAAACGTGGTCTCTGCAGCTTATACGATCGCCGCTCCTCCAACATCGCAGACGCCCTGAAACAGGACCGATATCTCGGCGGCCGTATTGGTGCAGCTGATGCCACAGGACACCTCGTGCACGAAGGGATCCACGTGTTCACGTGCAGTGGCGTGGTGGTACGGTGGTTATCTGCAGCATTTCCTCACAGCAGGAGGGTTCTGGGTCTGAACTACAGCCCTGCACAGCTCTGCAGTGGAGCCGTGACGGTACTTCCTGTGCATTCGGCCTTCTGTGAGCTGACAAACAAAACTGACATTCAAAGGAATAACAAAATTAGTGTTTCACCATTTCGACAGTTATAGCACATTTAAATCCACCAACACAGAATCAGGGCTTCTAGAGTACGACGGTTACGGTCACAGCCAAAACTAAAGTTTGATTTATTTGCCAATAAAAGTTTTTAAAGCTCTGAAATCCTGTTTGTTCTTTGCTGTATCACAGAAACAATAATTAAATTTTGTGCATGAAAAACAAACTTTGAACGACTGCCAGAACTTTTGGCCGTGACTGTAGAAACTCTGATCTTATCCTCTGAAGGTTTGGTGTAGATTTCAAAGAGCTTCAGTGTGTCCAGGACTGCCCATCCCAGCAAATTCTACACAAGAGTTTTTAGTCTTCACCAATCCTCGTCTTTCCTTAAACAGGACATTCAGCGCCAAACGAATTCTGCTCTAATGTTGTTATTGGACCGCGTTGGCTTCTTCCAGGCACGCCTCCCTGACAGGTCAGTTTGTAATCTCAGATGCTTCGAGCTGTGGAGGCTTTTATTGCTGAATAACCATCAAAAGACTGAATTAATAACCACACAAACATAAAGACAAGAAGAAAAACGTAACAAACCAAACGCTGCGCAGTTCACAGGAATATTTTTCTTTCTGTGATGTTCGGATTTCTTCCATCTTTTGTTTCTTAGTAAAAAAAATGGCGGCACAATAAAAGCTGCGCCGCCCTCTGAGACGTTATTTTGCCGTCTGATGGACGTCCTTCCTTCACTCTCGAGGATAACTTTGTGTTTTGCATTATTTTTTGATCATTTTTTAAATTTCACACTGATCTGTGAACATGTACTGGGCAGGTGTGGCTGTGTAGCCATGATCACTTCAAATAAAGACATTAATGCTATTTTATTAAAAAACAAACATGCTGAACTTTCTTTATCATAATAATAATATGAAAACTGTTTCTTGCTGTGTTTTGCATTTTTTAACCGCTTAGTAACAAAACTGTTTCCACTGGAAAACCTGCAGATATCTTCTGCATTCAGAAATATCAGCTTCTGTTTGTGCAGCCTTTGTTTTTCTCTGTCTGGCTGAATTAAATTAATCGTGATTTTTGTGTATGAGGATTTTTTTCCCTCTCTGAGATGATTGGCAGAAACATCCTGGAGCCAAACCGGGACAAACTGGGACTTTACTGAAGTGCAAGATGTGCGCTGAAGGTGTTGAAGGCCAAAAATATTTTCCATGATTGTTTTTTTTAAAAAAAAAAGGTTTTGGACCTCTGGACCATGTTTGTGCAGTTGGAGCCTTTTGGAGCCATTTTTGATATGATTATCTGACCAATAATGTGGCTGCTGTGGCTTCATTGGACTAACAGACCGTCCAAGAAGGCGGAGCTCCAGCTTGCAGAGTGAAATTCTGGGATTTGATTGGGATGTTACTGATCACTGAGTAGCAGGTATCTGAGCATGTGTGATGCTTCTGTACAGTAAGCTGTAAGCTAGCATTAGCTCATAATTTAGCGCTCCACCCTCTCATCCAGTTATGGCTGAAATGTTCATGTTAAGGCCTCAAAATGCTGATTCGACAGATCGGTGGCTGACCTCACTGTGGCCACTTCCTTCTTTTACAGAGAGACCAGTTTGTATATATAACATTATAAAAACGGTTTAGATTTGTTCTGATATGCACATATTGCCACATCAAACTGATGTGCAGCAAAGCCAGACGGAGGACTGGTGTGGAAACAAAACAAAGCAGCTTTATTTCTCTCTCCACTCTCTCCATTTTAATTAGGGTATCTTCAGCCAAGCCGAGTGGTGTCAGTGAGTGCATGAAAGCAATCAGCACCCTGCGTGGTGGGAGTCAGATGCCTTTGATCAGCTCATGGAGACTGATCCACAGTGACTACGAGGAGGTGTGGGTGATCCCACTGGTCTCCGCATGCCAACCAGAGCAGCTGCCACCACGGTGGCAACCCGCGCCCCTCCTCGAGACGCTCAGGCTGGGAAAACCTTAATGTCAGAGGACTGTCCTAATGTGCTACTGTCACTTCTCTGATTATCGGCCTCTGTGTTATTTGAGAGGCAGTTCATATAAGTCACTCTGTGAATGCAGTGATCAGTGAGGTGCAAGCAGCGGTTTTGGACCTCTGGATGGACAGAGAGCCAATCAGTGAAGACCTCAGGATGTTTGTTGTTGGGAATCAAGTAACAGTAAATTTGATCAAATCAGCACTTGCTGTCCAACCTCCAGGTCCAAACCGAGACAGCAAATGTTAGCATAGTTTTACATTAGAGCAGCTACACTCGTGCTGCCCAAACACTGCAACATAAGAGGAAAGATCAAATCTGGATGTGCACAGAGCGGTCTGTACAAGGTTATTAACTCACCTGTGAACTTCATGCATACTGTGATTTAGTGTTTAATTGGTTCTAAGCTGTCCTTGGGTGTAATAAAAGGTGCCTATAAATAAAATGCAATGCTATTTATTAACCTCCTGGCTCAACGGCACCTGAACAGTATCTAAGGTGTGTTTGTTGCTGCCAGCTGTTTAAGTGTTTCCAAAATAAACGCCCCCTACAGGTGACAGGAGACAGTGCGGCCTGATGTTGTGACACGTGTAAACTAGAAGCCGCTTTTTAAAATAACATTTCACATGTCCTGTTAGTGTGTATGTGGCTGTATGTATGTAGCTCAGGAGATAAAGCAGGTCACCTACTAACTGGAAGGTTGGTGGTTCAATCCTGCTCCAGTCTGCATGCCAGCGTGTCCTTGGGCAAAATCCTGAAGTGATTGTATGAATGGGTGTGAATAATGTGCTTTGGCTGGGGGGTATGAGTGAAGAAGTGGTGATCTCTCAGCTTTGGGAAAACATTTGGATTTTTCCAGTAGGACAAACCACCCTGTAACGACAGTAACAAAAAGTGCTCTTGTGCAAATGTGTCACCATAATGAGCTCGGGTTAAAGGGGGTGTTTCCGCGACAATATGCTCGGCGTTAAAGGGTTAATGTTTAAGCTTGTTCTGTCATCCAATAGCATTTAGACCCCATTTACACGAGAATGATCCAGTGGAAACAGTGCCATTTTACCGTTTTTGTTTTCGAAAAGCATTCAGACGGAAACGTTTCAAGAATGATCTCCGTTTACATGGAAATGCAAGACGTTGAAAACAGTGTCGCTCCCATTGCCGGGCCACAAGTTAGCGGAGTGGATTATAGGAGTGCATGTGCAAGTGCACCCGTTTACAGTCCACAGACTTCACAGTTTAAACCTGAAACACTTTAAAACAGATCCTTGTCCACAGATGTGCCAAAAAAACAAAAACATTTAGATTTCAGTATTTGGCACAAAGTCTAAAAAACACATAAGTAATAAGAACCTTCATCAGTGTTCCTGAGTGTGCGCCTTAATCTGAGCTGACACACAAACTGAAGCAAACATATCGAGAGGCTTTCTGCTCTGTCACTTCTGCCACTGGGAAAAAAATTGCTATCCATAACTCGAAATTTCAACTTAATTTCGTGAAATTTGAAGTTAGGTATTTGGAAATTTTGAGAAATTAAGTTGAAATTTTGAGTTAGCTCTGTGAAAGAGGTCATTTCCTCGCCACCCAGAAGCAGATGAAGCCAACGCGTGCGCACTCAAACTCAGGTAGCGACAGTATCAGTGACCTTTGAAGGCCTTCTAGCAAATAAGAGCTGCACAGGAAATGTTTGGTGAGGTGCCTCTGCTGACCGGCCTCATCCACCCATCCCCATTCATCCTGGCAGGAACGCCTCGAAAATAATGGATGACAACATGTGGAAGATGTGAAGCTTCACTTTAAAAGAGTTCAAAAGAGTTTTATTCCCAAAAGCTTCATACATAATATGCTAAACATGGTGCAACTGTAACATTTGCTCTGAGTAAACACTTGCATTTATGGTGCTTTCATGTGGTGTTGAAATAAGTGGAAATATTAGTTCCATACGGGAAAAACTCATGTAAACAGCTCAGAAAGCTGGAGAAAATGTTGGCACACAACTTGTCAGAGAGTTGACATCATACACATGAGGTTGTTCCAGCCCGTGTAGAATACCCTCGATCAGATGGAAGAATTATTTATTTGCAATAACAATGAATTCAAACCAGGTAAAGTTAGAAGAACGCACAAAGTCCATTTTTACGGTGAAAAAGGAGGATTATCTCTACAAGAACCGGTTCCCAGTCAATCAATTCCTTGGAATCGTTAGTCTGCTTGCTTATCAATTCTGTTGACGTGAGGACACATTTGCGATTACGTCTCACACGCCTTATTTAGTTCGGAATATATCCAACAGCGTCAAAACAAAAGCATCAAGATAAAAATCATTACAAAATCATGTTCACAGTGTTTCTACAGGAGCAGCAGCTGGTTTACGTGCAGTCTGTGCACGCTGCAAGTGCATTAAAGGCGGAGCCGTCACCGAGCCGGTCACGTTTTTCTAGCGTCCAAAGCAGCAGCACTTTTTCCTGTAACCACCGTTAAAAGCTTTACTGGGAAACAGCTGCAGGTCCTTCATCAACCACCTGATCAGTAAGTGAAGCAAAGAGAACTTTGTAGCTGCTCCATCCACCCTGTTTGTTTCACACAGAAAAAATAATGCAGTAAGGAAGTTAAAATATGATGAATTGTTAATACGAAAAAAAGTATCTCTAATCAGATCGATTAATTAATGGAATAATTAATAGTTGCAGGCCTATTTTGCTGTATGCTCTCACTGTATAAATAATCTCCATGTCCTGTAACATCTAGTTGATGAGGACTGCCAGAGTCTGGCTGGCTCAGAGGCTGCTGCTCACACAGCTGCTGCTGTATTTTTTGTTAAAATGTTAAAATATTCACAGAGTTAATTTTGAAAGAGGAATCCTTTTTTATAAACCAATTTAAATTTCTTCTACGTTACATTAAAAAGAGTTAATGCAAACCATTTGTGGTATATTTTATTCACTAACCCAATGAGAATCGATAAGGAATTGATAAGGAATCAAATCGATAAGTGATATCGATAATGGAATCGGAATCGCTAAATTCTTATCAATTCCCATCTCTACTGATGATGCAGTGTCCTCAGTTTCTGAGGCAGAAACACTGACAGTACGCAAACCAGCTGCTGGTGCTACAGTGGCAGTCTTTCTTACTGGCTTTGTTAGAAACAAGAGACCTCCTGTCCTGTCCTCGCCTCTCCTGTCCTCGCTTCTCCTGTCCTGTCCTGTCCTGTCCTCGCCTCTCCTGTCCTGTCCTGTCCTGTCCTCGCCTCTCCTGTCCTCGCTTCTCCTGTCCTGTCCTGTCCTATCCTGTCCTGTCCTATCCTGTCCTGTCCTGTCCTGTGTATTGATGGATTCCAAAGAGCCGTTTTGTGTTAAGACCACAGCCTCCACGAGTATTGTTGCCGACCACGTCAATCCCTTTATGACCTCAGTGTTCCCACTTCCTGATGGCTGCTTCCAGCAGGATAACGCTCCATGTCACAACGATCAGATCTTCTCAAACTGGTTTCTTGAACAGAGAGTTCACTGCGCTCAGATGACCTCCACAGTCACCAGATCTCAGTCCAACAGAGCACCTTTGGGATGTGGTGGAATGGGAGATTCATATGGGAACATGGACCAACATCTGTGAGGAACATTTCCACCCTGTGTTGAATCTGTGCCATGCAGAACCTGGTACTAACCTGTACCTAATAGAGTGACTACATTCTTGCCTTAAAGGTCTTCTGTTATTTCTGTTTGGGAATGTTAGACAGGTGAAAATTCCATATAAAGGAGTAGAATTTAACCATAACCTTAAACCGGTCACTGGTGGATTAAGGAGAAGTGTAATTTCTAAGAATAACAGGTCATATAACCAGGTACTCATTTCGATATTCATTTGAAAACAATTTGAAGGAAACACAACTGGGCACTTTGTTCAGGACATTCAGGTCACAGAGAGTTGAGGTCACGCTCTTATAATTGCGCAGCATGACATACATATCCAACCAATTTCAGAGAAGGAAGCACACTGCATGCAGTCATAAATCAATGCCTGCAGCAGAGGCAGGTGAATGGAGAGGGAGCAAATGAAAAGAGAGAGGGAGGAATCAGAGATAAAGAGGAGAGATGCAGAGCTGGGGAGGAGGATACGAAGAGAAGAAGTGGCAAAGTTTTATGCTCCAACCACATTCGTGTCCTGCCAAACCCACTTCTTCCCTTCCCTCTGTTCTCCTGTTGAAGCGTATTTATTTTGGGACCATTTCTCTGTGAACGCTCAGCTCGTCGTATGATGGATCATTTAATGATTATACAGAGGCAGTGCACGGAAATCATTTTTAATATTCCACATATACAACTCATGCTGTGTCTCTGTAAACATGTCATCGGTGCCGGTTCTGACCGGCATTTTTTTCAGTGCCCATAACGCTGCAAAAAACTCAGAGGCTCGAACTGCAGATGATGTCATGTAGCCAATGCTCTGAATAAGGCCTCCAAAAACAATTGATGGTGTTAAAATCTCCTCCAGTGTGACTTTCATTATTGTCAGGATTTATTTCTCACTAAATGTGAGGAAGCCAGTTTGTAAGACTGTTAACCAAACATGTTTTCAAGGAGCAAAATTATTGTGTAAAGCTGCAAATTCCATTAGTAAGTTTCTGTTAGGTAAACAGACATCTTCTTTTTAAACTTTAGCCAGCATGCTTTCTTCTTTGGACATCCATTGAGCATCTACCAAGTCATTGGTGATTCATCTAGAGTTAGAAACTGTTTGGACCACCCAAAATCTTTAAGAGACATTGTAATGCCAAATTTTATGAAAACTGGGCAACCAAAGGAAGAAAGTGATGGACGTTGCAATACCAAGTGATGGCAACTTCAAGAAGAAAGAACACGGGAATCTGGATACCAAGAGCTCAGAGAAGAGCTGGAGAGGATATGAAAGTTGAAAGTAACAGTGATCCCCGTGGTAAACAGGGCAGTGACCCCCAAACTGGGAGAGTGGCTCCAGCAGATTCTGGGAACACCATCTGAGATCTCTGTCCAGAAGAGCGGAGTCCTGGGAACAGCTAAGATACTGCACAGGACCCTCAGGCTCCCAGGCCTCTGGGAGAGGACCCGAGCTTGAAGGACGAAGACCGCCTGCAGGGCTGCAGGACCTTAGAACCTTAGTTCAGAGATTAATATACAGCAGGGCATTGGCAGGGTGGGGTTTGGGTAGTGTCCACCTCCCAAATGGAAAAGCTTCTACCATACCATCTTTATTCACAAAAACCCTTTCAAACAACCACAGCTGACACAAAGTGCTGTACATTAAAACATGCAACAAAAAAACATCCACCTGCTGCTGGTGTTGTGACGGGGGTAGGTTGGGCTTTTCTTTTAGCCACATGCTAAATAACACATGTTGGAAACTAGATGTTACATTTCAAAGGAAAACTTGTTTCTGCCACTAAAAGCAACAACAACAACAAAAAAATGCCATAACTCCAAGATTAGGGTTAGGTATCTCAGAATTACTCACCTTCACCCATTAGTGATTCACTGATGACCTGCTGGACATCAAGACATAATTTTTTTTTCTAATTTGGGTTTTCCAAAAAATGAGGATTCCATAAAAACAGGTGAAGATGAACTAAACCCCAAACCTGGGCTGCCACTGACCTGGTGGATGTTAACTTTGCTCCTCCTTGTAGGGTCCGGGATGGGTTTGATTAGACTCAGAAACTATGAGGCATTTCAAACATGGTTCAAACAAGTTTTTCTGATGAAGGCATTTTTAAATATTCTAAGCAAATCGTAAGCAAACCCACAGTCTAATCCTGGATTGGAGCTGCTGGATGTCAGGAGGTTAAATGTATGTCTGAATGTCTCACACTTCCATTCTCTCCAAACCTCGATGGCAGTTTCAGTCACAAAGAACAAATAAACGGCCTTCACAGTCCCTCCGTTCTTGTAGCTTTGAGAAAACAGAAGAAGCCGAAGCTGACTGCAGACAGCGGGCGATTGTTATTACACCGCCTCATCTGGGGTTTTTTTACCCACGGCGGCGTGGAGCACAAATTGTGCGTGGCCAGAGGTGGACAAACCGCAGAACGAGAAGTTTATTTGTGCTGCTGAACTATAACAAGGGAAACATGTCGCATCAGTGGCAGAATGAAGAGGGGGTGTCTGGGTAGCTGGATGGGTTTCGCCTCAGTAACTTCTTTTCATCGTCTCTTGTTTGGAGGTGACGCTGCTCAAAGCAGAAGATAAGCTGTTTGCTGTTGATCTTATTGCTCTAAAAAGTAGGCACGGACAATATTTCTGGTACCAGAAGGTTTCAGGTTTCTCTGCAGAGAACCCAACTCAGCTCCAGAGAGAACGATTTACACTCTGTTTGGCAGTCCTTCAGATTTTGGTCAGTGGACAGCAGAAAGTGTGGAAGTTTATCTGCACGGACTGATGGAAGCTCCATGAAGAGCGGCTCCCCGATGTTTATTCGTTTCCTGTTTCAGGTTGAGAAAAGATCGTTGTCGTTTTTCACTGCGGCGCTCGCTCTTGGCATCAAATGCCCATTTTGTAGAAGTTACCCTCTGAAAAGCAGGTGCTTTCCCACTATATTCCTCTTTTGTGATTAACCAAAGTCATGCAGTAGCAATGTTGAATACTCAAAGATGAAAAAGTTGCACTTGCACAAAAAAAGCTGATAAATCTCCAAATGTTGCCAATAATACCAACAAACATTTCAGGTGTAAGGCACTGAGAGGAGTACCGTGTTATTATCAAATAAATATACTGGATCGTCTCCTGCTGTAACCATTCGGACATGATGCAAGATGAAATGCTGAGTGGCCAGATTTTAGCGATGATAAGAGTAAGTTGAGGTATTTACCTTTTCCATTGGGCTGGTTTGGTGATGATGATGGAATTAATAACAAAAATTAAAACATTTATTTGTGTGTGATGTTTGTGAGAATTGGGATTAAAAAAATTTGAATTGAGAAAAAAAAATCTGCAATCAAATGTTTGTATATGTAAACAACAGCGCCCTCTAGTGCCAGTAACTAAAAGCCAGATTTGTTTTAAGGAGGAGGGTCAGGGTGGATGGACGGGTCAGTGTGAGATGACATTTTAGCATATTTCATTTTCTGTTTCAAAGTGTTAAAATTATATTCAATTTTAATAATATAGCACCAAATCACAACAAACAGAAGCCTCAAGGTGCTTTATATTGCAGGTAAAGACCCAACAATAATTACAAAGAAAACCAAACAGACAGTGGGGAGGAAAAACTCCCTTTTAACAGGAAGAAACCTCCAGCAGAACCAGGCTCAGGGAGGGGCAGCCTGTAATACACGATTCCCTCAAACATATCTTAAGTTAAAAAAAAAAGAAATACCTTAAAAATGTATTTAATTACATAAAAATAAATATATGAAAATAAAAGAAATTAATAAAAATACACGAACCAAATTAATTACATGAAATAAATAGAAAAAGGAAAAAAAATTAAAAAATTTCTATTTTTTCTATTTATTCTATTTATTTTCTATTTTTTTCTAGCATTACTGAAACACCAAAGTAAAAAGAAAATGATGAGGACCCCTCTCTGGCATCATTGAAAATAATAAACAACGACCTATCATAGATAAAGAAAACAGCACAGGGATGAGAAACAGTTAAAACCATTCAAAAAGGATCCTGTATGGACCGTGATGGGGACAGGACGTATTCCACTGTATTCTAGTGTCCGACTCAGTTTGGTCACTTGAGGCTCAGTAAACAGATCACAAATCAGCATCTGATTGTTGTCAGGCAGATTCTCCCAGATGTGCGCTGCATGCCCAGAATTATGTGGACACCCACACTTTGAATCAATAGTTGTGTGTGTGATGCCAAAACCAGTATCTCCCACTGTAACGGCTTCTGGGAAGGCTTTCCACCAGATGTTGGAACAGCTGCAGGGATTTGCTCTCATTCAGGGTCGATAAGTCCTGGCGCACACTCTGCGTTCCAGCTGATTCCCAAGGTGTTGGATGGGGTTGAGGTCAGGCCTCTGCTAAGGTTCCTTTGTAGCAAATTGGAATAAAACTTTTCTTTTTGAAGCTGGCTTTGTCGTACATAAAAGTGTGCTGGCCGGTGACTTTAGTTTTCAGGCATTTGGTGTGAAATGTCCTGCAGGTACAGCTGATGTCGTGCTCATTAACACTCAGGTGATGTGCAGTTTGAACTCGTGACCTCCTGGCGATATCATAGTTCCTCCAGCCAATAAAGCGCCGTGTCGCTCACCCCAGAACAGCGCTCAGTTGGAAAAGTAAAAAAATAAATCCCCTGTTTATTACCTGATACCTCTGATCCTCCAGGCCATATCCCCTCTAATGGGTAGCAGACATCATAGCAGGGTTTGAGGTGATTGCTCTAGGTCAGGGGCCGGCTTCACAAAGCCACACTTGTGTATTTGTGTCAGTGTGAGTCTGCGTGGGCAGGACAGACATGAAAGAAATTAAAGTCCGGGGCCTGCCTCAGCATGGTCCGGTCCCCTCGGACGTCTTGTCTTGTCTCGTGGCCGGCCTGTGATTTCACCAGGACCTTATCTCTGACAACAGACCGTCCATTTGTGCCGACCCCGCCGCGGCCGTCCTTCCAGGAAAACATGGATGGCACCCACGCTTAGCCCCCTGGTAAAGGACCGTGACAATGGGGGAAGGTTCATAGAAACTGAAGCACACATTCCCACACACAAATGTCGACATCGAACACACACACACACAGACAAACACACACTCACTGATTAGAGCTGTCTGGCCTCCAATGTGCAAATGTGAGTATCAGACAAAGTTGTAAAAACCGAGAAAAAGTGTGTGTGTGTGTGTGGAGTGTACAGTCTCATACCCTGTGCACTTCCTGCTGCGTCACAGTAACGCCGATGCCGTGCACCGTGGACCGAGAGTCCACGCGTGGCTCAGACCAAAGAATCATGAATGAGGCTCTTACTGAGTTTTATTCCCATCCTGCGAGGCGGCTGATTTATGGCGGCGAAAATTAAACTTCCTTCTGCAGTATTTGCTCACTAGTCTTCATCAGAGAAAACATTTTTCAAGAGTTTTGGGCTCGATGGCACGAACTGAACTGGACTGAAGGAAAAAACCTCTCAGTCAATAGCAATTAGCAGAGCTTACTTTTTCTCCGGGTACGGGAGAGTTGGAACGTCTCTAACTGTGGGCATGTGCAGTTTGTGTTTGAGTATTTCTCCTCGACGTCCAGATGGGGTGTATACCAAAGGAAGTCATGTAGAACCAAGAAAATAAGGAGGGAAAATGCATTCCTGCTCTGCAATGAGGTGAACGCCGCCAAGCTCGGCCTCAAACCCTCCATACGCTCCGCAGGCTCGTGTGTTTTGATTAAAAGTTGTTTACTCAATGAAAGTCCGTGTTCAGTCAGTCTGAGATTCCAGCAAATAACAGTGCGCCTTCTTGTTTAATCAGTCCGGTTGGAGCTTAAAGATGCAATTTGAGAGTGAAATTCTTTTTCTTTTCTTTTTTTTTTGGTTTCTTTACAAATTACAGGCAGTCGGGATTTTCCCCCTCTGCTCCGTCTTTTATTTTTTTCGGAGTTCTTTCTGCAGGAAAAGGACAGATCCTGCCGCCGGTTTATTTTCTCTTGTTGATTAAGTGGAGGGCTTGATGCTGACACTGAAGGCATGGACAGATCTGCGCATCCTGCTGCTCCAAGACCCGTGAATGTTGATGGTGTGAAAAGACAAACCACACAAACATCTGTGCAGCATCCTCAGTTTTCACCGATGTACCGCTGGAATCAGGGCCAAGCAGGAGCAGAATCACCTGTACTCACCTGTTTGGTCAACAGGTGATGTCATTCTGGACATTAGGAAGCCTCAACATCAGCATTTTGGTTCTTCTTTTCTCATTAGGAGACTAAAGTGGTTAGAGTGCAAAGTTATTGATTGCATTGAAAACCTGTATGCATTCAATGCTAATTAGTAATAAAATATTTGAATTATACTCATTGGAACTGAAGAACAGACTTCTTGGATGGTCTGTTCTGCACAGCAGTCATATTTTTTGT
>VUQJ01028131.1:30351-42673 GCA_015108635.1 Andinoacara biseriatus | reverse complement strand
ACACACACACACGCATACACACACACACACACACAGAAATAAAAACATGATGGCTTCGAAGGCACAGTGTTAATTGTGTCTGTGTGTGTCTGTGTGTGTGTGCATTGACATTAGATTACTATTTTCCTCTCTCTCTCTCTCTCTCTCTCTCTCTCTCTCCATCATTTTCAAATCTCATGCATTCTTTCTCCTTCTTTCTCCTATTCTAGGATATGTCAACATACAGCGATAATCCGGCAGAGAACAACCCTATACCATTTGCGATGTTGCTCTGCAACAGTTCAAATCAACCATCACAACCCTCTGAGGTCTTATGCAGGATTTATAGCACTGTATGTGCCCATTTGCATAAGTGTTTAGCTATGCAGACTAAAGGAGTAAGGCAATAATCCACTGCAGAACAGTACTTTATACAACAAAAACATATGTGCTTGTAAGCAACTCTTGAAAAATTCAATGTGCTGCTGAACATGGATGATATGGATAGAAATAAGCTAAATGCTGATTGATTGAAAAGTGGGCCTGAACAGAAAAGGAAGTGACAGATAAAAGATTTTTAAAAACTGCATGAAAAGCAGAGACAGTGGCTGCAATGGACACTTTTCATTGGTTTTAAAGCCTTGTCTCTCTTCAGCTTTTTGTATGTTGCCAACCTGAAGAATAAACATCAGTACAGCAAGTGCAGCCTACAGACAAAGGTTGGCTGTTGTACATACTTTTTAAACTGCCCCAGTGAAAGTCAACATGCAGGGGATGGTCTGGGAATCTGTGTGTAGCATCTGCATAGGATCAAAACACAACCCTGTGCTATCAATATAGACTCCTCCAAAACAAATGGGGAAAATAAAATTATCCTGATATTGTCTTATATCCTCCAAACTTTGGTCCTCTACCAGAGGCCAGGGAGCTTGAGGGTGCTGCACAGTATCTTAGCTGAATACGCTCTTCTGAACAGAGATTTTGGATGTCATTCCTGGAATCTGCTGGATCCATGCTCCCAGTTTGGGGGTTGCTGCTCTGAGTGTTCTGAGTACCACGGGGACCACTGTTACCTTCACCTTCCACATCCTCTCTAGGTCCTCTCTGAGCCCCTGGTATTTATCGAGCTTCTCATGTTCCTTCTTCTTGATGTCACCATCACTTAGTATTGCAAGGTCTATCGCCACAGCTTCCTTTGTTTGTCCATCACTATGATGTCCGGTTGGTTAGCCATCACAAGTTTGTCCATCTGTATCTGGAAGTCCCACAGGATCTTGGCTTTGCCATTCTCAATCACCCTTGGGGGCTGACCCGACTGACCTCGGGACTTCCAGGTCATCCTTGGCACAGATGTTCCTGTATAATATGCCAGCCACTTGGTTATGTCGTTCTATGTATGCCTTGCCTGCCAGCATCTTGCACCCTGCTGTTATGTGCTGGATTATGTCAGAGGCATCTCTCTGCACAGCCTGCACCTGGGGTCTTGCCTTGTTCGGTAGACCCCAGCCTCTACCAATCTTGTGCTCAGAGCTTGTTCCTGTGCTGCCATGATTAGTGCCTGTGGGGAGAGCGCATCTACTTGGTAAATCCATCTTCTTGGTAAATCCAGCACTTGATGGTGACTTGTACAGTTGGCTTGAATCCTGATGAAGGTTCTTATGGTCCTGTTGATCTTGAATAGTTTTAGGCATTCCAGAATCCACGTGTGATGCATTGAGTCATTGGCTTTCTTGGAATATGCTTTGTAATTAATCCATACAGTGCACAGATTGGTCAGTCTGGTCTTGATAGATAGATACTTTATTGAGCCCAGATGTATTGAGCCATCTGCTTGTTCATCTTGGCTGCTATGTCCCAAGTTGTGCTGAGGCAGGTTATTGGCTGGTAGTTGGATGGGACTGGTCCCTTCTGCTCCATGGGGAGCAGGACTGTCCAGGCTTCAGTCAGCTATTCTGGGTGCATCTCATCTATTAGCAGAATATACTGTGGATGGTGCAGTGGAGAAAATCTGATTCGTTCTCCCGGCTTCTATGTCTCTGGTGTATCTATTCAAGTGGTTAGCCAAGGCTCTGAGTCTGCTTGGCAGCATCTAAGGCCTCAAATATAGACAGCTTGTTGTTGTTCTTAGGTACCCCTTTCTTCAGGACACCTTTCTGCAGGTCTGATAGGTGGCCAGCTTCCCTCCATTTGGCCTTGACCTCAGCCTCTAGTCTCTTTCTCCATGGATGGTATGTTCTGGGTCACCGTCATGTTTTTTTTTTTTTAACAGATGGTCTCACATCTTCTTCAAGCATCCCCTGATACACGGTAGAATTCATGGATTCTGTGATGGTGAGCTGGCCAGGTCCTGTTGCAACACAGGTTTAAATAGAGCAAGCTTCCTTCAAAATGCTAATGATGTACACCTGATGTGATATACCTGTGAGTGAATTTAGCCAATTTAAGTGGCAATAAATGTGGTGGCGTTCTAATTTATTCCTCAACAGAAATTGCATTTTTTAAAAGAATTTTACAGAATTTTTTTAATGTCTTTTATTCAGGTTTAATTGTTTATATTGCTTGAATAGTAGTATTGTTAAAATTGATATTAAATATCCATATGCCCAAATATGTTTTAAAAAACTGTTTCCTAATTGCTTCATATGACTGTATAACCGGCTCATTTTGCGCCTTTTATTTACATTAAGGAGTATGAATTGTGACTTGGTGTAGCTCAGTGTTTAAGAATAAGATAAAATTCAATTTTATTTTATTTATATACTAACAAATCACAACAAACAGTTGCCTGAAGGTGCTTTGCATTGTACGGTAAAGACAAAACAGTAGTCTTTACCTTACAATATAGCCAGCTGTATGAATGATCTATTTTCTTTGACAGCATTAAATAAAATTGGATCTGAAGAAGAATATTTTCCCCTGAGGGAACTGCTGCTGAAGACTGTAAATCCTGCCTGATCCCTACGATGAACATCATTCCCTGATGTTTCTGACACGATGTCTGTCTCAGAGGATCAACAGGACATCTGGCACAGGAACTCTGCGATGAAATATGTATTGTATTTATCATATGACTTCATGTCTATGATATGCTGTGATTTAGTCATGAAGATGGCTATTTTAGTTTTCTCCTGCAATATTCAATTGCAACAAAACAAACAAACATGAACCAAGTAAACAAGACATTATGTTGCATTAGAAATATTTGAAAAAGTCTGAGGCAGCTGGCTGTGGTTTGTGGCTTGGCTGTGAGAAGGAAAGGTGAATGGAAATTGTATTCCAGGTGGGTCATTATAATGCCATGGCTGGTCAAACAGAATACAACAAAACTCTGGAAAGAATCATAGCCTGATTTCATTGGCCTGGCATGTTGTGGCAAATGCGCCAGTGGTGTGCTTCCTATCCCGAATGCCAGCTGGATAATCCAGCAACCATTACAAAAGCATAGCTGTGCCCATTACCTCTGATGAAGATTCCGTTTGAGTGAATTGGCACAGATCTCATTGGGCCAATTCACTGTGCATGAGGACATCAACTTGTTTTAGTTCTGGTGGATTATGCAACTTGATATCCTGAAGCAGTGCCCTTGCATCTTAGAGTGACTGTTTCAGGTCAACTCCTGCACTGGCATCCTGAAAGAGATTCTGATGGACCAGGGAACGTCATTCATGTCACACACGGTAAGAGTAACTCTATGAGTTATTGGTCAATAGTCAATTCGGACAAGTGTTTATCACCCACAGCATGACGGTCTGGTGGAGTGTGTGAGTAATACTCTGAAATCCATGATTTGTAAGTTAATTCGTTAATAAGTGATGAAGATAACAGGGACCAGTGGTTGGCTCCTTGCTGTTTGCAGTGCGGGAGGTGCACCAAGCCTCCAAGGGCCTCCTTTATACTTTGGGTTGAGTATCATGTGAAAATTTGCTCCAGGCCAAGGAGCATCAATAGTGTCTGAACAATAGTGAATACAGAACCACAGTTTTCACCAGGAGACAAAATGATTGGACTTTTCTTCCAGTCCTAAACTGGGGCCTTTTGAGGTCACATGGCAAGTGAGGGACGTCGACAATGAGGCTGTGTGGACTGACAGCAACACAGATTTACCACCTCAACCTCCCAAACGCGTGGTGAGAGGCGGAGTCTGTCTCTCTGCTGAGCCAGGTAAATGTTGGAGGTGCATTGGGGCCAAAGGTGCCAAATTCCAGCAGTTCTTTTCTCCCTTGCGATAACCTTCTTTCATTGGCCCAGAGTGCAAATGTTCCGGAGTTTCAGTGCCCCTTTGCGCATGTGTTCTCTTTTCTGAGGCCGCACTATACTCATACAGCATCACAATGAGACTCTCCAGGGGGGTGAAGGTGTGTTCACAGTCCTATTGATTACCAGAACATGAATATAAGGTAATTCTGAAGGAATTGAAAGCCATGCTGGATTAATAGAAGAGTCACACTGTGCCTGGCATAGCCCCATTGTTCTTGCTGTGAAGAAGAGTGGGTCTATAAGGTGAATGCTGCTTCACAGTTTGATGTCTACCCATGCCTCAGGCTGAAGAGCTCCTGGACTGATTAGGCACCGCTTGCTTTTTTACAACACTAGATTTAACCAAGGGCTACTGGCAGATCCCCTTATCTCCAGAGTCCAAGGAAAAGATGGCCTTCTTCACTCTGTACAGTTCGCACCAATTTGTCACTCCTCCCTTTGGCTTGTTCCAGTGCCTTATGGATCAGGTCCTTCACCCCCTTGCTGCATATATTTCTGCCTATCTCGATGTCATCATCTACAGTAACACCTGGGCAGAGTATATGTGGCAGGTGGCTGGATACCTTGAGGCAGGCTGGGCTCACTGCCAATCCGAAGAAGTGTGCAGTTGGTTGGAGGGAGGTGTAGTATCCGGTGTACCACATGGGCAGCGGGCAGGCGTTCCTTCACATGGACAACATGGCTGCCATTGCAACCTGCTTGAGGCCTAAGATGAAAAAGAGATGAGGAGGTTTGTGGGGCTGCTTGGGTACTGCCTTCATCTTGAACTTAAAGGATCAAACCAGCCCTCTGACTGACCTCACCCAGAAAGGGGCCTCGGATCTGGTCCAGTGGACAGTAGCGTTTGAGAAGTTAGGCAAACCCTCTGGGGTAAGCCACTGCTCCACACCCCTAACTTTTCTCTCTTTTGTCCTACAGTCTGATGCTTCAAACAGAGGGCTGGAGCCATTTTGTCCCAGCCAGTGCAGGAGATTGACTGCTCAGTACTCCACATTAGCCCGAAATTGTTTGAGTGTGAAAGTTGCTATAGCACTGTGGGAAAATAGCGTTTTGGAAACTGGTGGGTGGTTGGCTCCCTGCGCTGGTACCTGCTGAGGCTCCCATTCACCCTCTCCTCGGACCACGCCCTTTTGCAGTGGTTCCACTGCACGAAGGGTGCCAACACCCAGATCACCCGGTTAAAGTTTGAGGTGATCAATAGAATGGGGGGGGGCAATGGCTCCCCTGCTGGTGGGGGTATGTGGCAGCAGGGTGTGGTTTGTGGCTCCAGGTTGGCTGAGGGAGCAGCATCAGGAAGAGTGGTACACCTGGCATGTATTTGTAATTATTTTCTCTCCCCATATAGTAGGTGCAGGGGCGGAAAAGGGGCCATAGATAAGTCGTGGCAGCACAGTGACGCTTCAAAGCTGGGCAAAGTTGGAAGTGAAGATTTTCCTGTGCATTACTGAATAAAAGTATTGTGAACCACTGATTACCAGTCTCCCTGTGATCACTGAGCTGAACCTGCTATAGAATTAAAGCCGCTTTCATGAGAAAACCAGAGCAGGAGACATAACCTATGTTCTCCTGCTCTGGTCTCCTTTTGCTTCTCCTTCACTTCTTATTGTTTCCTTCTATTGTTGATATAAATTTTCAACACACCCTTGCAGGCAGTGCACTCTGAACTTGTTGATACTGGTTAAATTACATCATTAACAACAAGAGTGAGCAGTTTTCAATTTCAATCACTGTTCAAAATATACTTTAGTGAGTGAGAATGTGTTTAGAGTTCTGCACAAATGAGGTGTGCAAATCAATTAAGATTGTTTTTCTTTTAAATAGTGATTGATTGATTGAATAAAAGGGTTCAGGACACTGCATATTTGGTACAGATGTTTTTTTTTTCAGAAAAATTGTAACATCCACCGGGTCAGTGGATGGTTAGAGTTTCGTTTCAGGTTTTTAGGCTTCCAGGAGACAAAGACTGAAAACAGGTGTCAGTTACGTCCTTTAGTCCTTAAATTGCTTGAGTCATAATCTTATGTGTGCCTGTCTGTTAATGTGGCAGCAAATTCAGACTTGTGAGATTGCTGTCTTAACTTCTAGTAACACTTGTTCAAAGTGACTCATTCAGATATGAAACCAACAAGTTCAGATGATGTCAGATTAATGGAAAAGAATGCACGTCTGAAAAGGGCTACTGAGTCTCTGACAGATGTTCCCTCTGTGTGCACTGTTCTTGTCTACAAACATCTGTCCTTTGCTACAGAGCAACTGCGGGTGGGTGTGTTTGTGTGTGTGTGACTGAGGGAAAGGCTGATGAGACTGGACTGACCACCTGCTCACTGACAGAAGTAAAGACACACAGCAACATTTCATAATCCTGAAAACCTCATTCACATTACTGCTTGAGGGAACACACACACACACACACACACACACACAAAAATCTTAAATATGTCTTTTTAATGGAAACGTAAATGTAAGGTGCAACAGAGGAATGTAAAAGACAGACTGCATATTAAACTGGTTTTTGGCAGTGATGGAATTCTTGCATTTTAATAAGTGAGCAGTAAGATTTCATTTCTTTAGAACGAGTAAATCCTCGTCCACTAACAATGCCGAGAGCTCTGAATGAAGGGAAGGTGTCACCTGGCAGATAACCGAGTGCAACACCTTCATTTAAGCATTTCTGTTAACGGAGAGGTTTTGGTTTTAGTAGAAATACAGAGAAAAATGCCACGAGAGCTTCAAGTCATTGATGACTTTCAATGTTTAACACCACAGTCATTCTCAACTCGTAACTGATAATAATTAATGTGATTTGAAGATATTTTGCAAATCTGTTGGTAGAAACTTTTCCTCTTTGCGCCGAATTAAAACAAAATCATTGTTTCCTGTTAACTTTAACGTTTGGATTTTCTATCATTTTGGTCTTATATCTGCTTTTCATTCAGTGTAAGTCTCCTGTAGCAGCTTTTGTTGGCAGCTTATTCAATAGTCCATTTTTTTTTCAGAAATGCTCCGAGGAAGCAGAGGACACGATGAATCGTGTGTTTAAGGTTATAGTATAAAGAATTACTCCCACAACGCTCAAATCTATGAAGTGCAACGATTAAAAAATAAATAAATCTGATATTTGAGTCTTTAATTTGTCCTTTTAATGGAATAATAATGATAATAATCAAAAATAGATGGTCATGAACTGGTAGATCTTCCTTCCCAAATATCATGAAGGGCTTTCACCAACTGTCTGCTCACCAGGTGTCCCATCACCTCTGATGTTCTGCAGGAATAATAATTTCAGCACATCCATCACCTTCAATAATATTTCTGGCTTATTCTTGGTTTAAAATAATCGTCATTTTGACTGCAGCCCCACAGGATGCACTGAAACACTGTAAATAATGCAGACATCAGCGCCTGTGTCATCGGTGAAGTCAGTAAGCTGGATTCTTCTGAAACTGCACAGAGAAAGAGCTGTTTTCTGTTAGTGTATTTTTTATTTGAACAAGAGGATTAACTGAACTCCTTTACTGATGTTTGCTACACTTACAGGGAGTTTCAGTGTATCCCGGGATACACATGATGCAACAGGTTGCAAGCCTGACAGAAACACTCACTGACACCTGTGGGTGGTTAACGAATAGGAATTATTGCCACAAAAAAAAAAGACTGAAGCCAACAATGATCGGAGCAGATATATCTCATTCCTCCGTGCTGCGGACGCTGTCCTGATGTTCATTAATGAGCCACGTGGACCTTCATTACCATGAACAAACACACTGGAGGTCATTTGGAAGCACGGGGCAGTTCCGGTCCCTGCTCACGGACTCACAGTGGTGTCCGAGGGCTCTCAGGTTGTCTTTGCAAACCATGTCTGTACAGTTTTCATAATGCTGAAGGGAAAATCCCAGAATGCACCTCACTGTGATATTAAATCTACAGCGACAAACTGCAGATGGGAGATGGTGCCAAAAACCATGAAAGGAGTAATCAACATACTTTGTCTAGGAATGCACAAACTGATTTAAACTGAGCTGTTTTCCTTGAAGACCAAAAACTGGTATTAAAGGGGGCAAATAATGGACCGAACGTTCACTAAGAGGCAAAAAACACGACTCCGTGTGAACGATAATGTTCCTCTGTAAATTCTGGATTTGTAAATAAGCAATAAAAAGGTAAACAGCTGATTTTATCTGTAGGTCGTGATGTGGTTGGCACGGTTCACCTCGCAGCAAGAAGATTCCTGATTTTTAAACTCCTAGTCAACTCCAGCCTCTCTGTGTGGAGCTTAAATATTTCTTACAGTGTGTGGTTGTGTGTCTGTGGTTTTGGGTGCACTCTGCCTTAGTTTAATATGGATGCAAACTAATATATATTATTAATTATTAATTATAATAAATTAATTATTATTAATTAATGTATGTTAATATAGCGTGAGAACATGTTTCTGCTGCCCCCAGGTGGTCTAAAAGAACACTTATTGCAGGTATAAAGACAGGAAACCTTTCCCAATGTTCCCATTGCCCCTGCGGCATGACGCATTTTAAAAAGTTCAATGCACAGAACACGGATTCTTGAAACTGGGCCACACATAATGCATCTCTGCTGCTGTTAATACTCACCAGAACACTAACTGTGCATTAGACCAGGCTAAAAATAGTCCGTGACAAATGCGCTAAACTCACGACTGATTGGAACCACAGTGATGCAGCAAAACCACCTTTCTGAAAATCAAATATAATCACGATCGGTTGTTAAAGATGTGGGTCTTCAAATGCATTTACCACTCAAGACGATACACACGCTATAAGCCACATCCAGATATTTTTTATTCTGTGCATACAGCACTTTATCACACACATGCACACACTCACAGCCCGATGGATGCACTGGGGACAATCCGGGGTTCAGTATCTTGTCCAACAGCACTTCGGCATTTTGACTGGAGCGACCCAGATAAAACCACTAATTCACCCTTCGGATTAGTGGACGACCTACTCGATCTCCTGAGCCACAGAGGCCCGGTGGGAACTAGCAGGCTTGTGCCTGAGTGGCATCGTATAATAGTGTAATCAAATCCAGAAGACACATGGTTTCTGTGTTGTTTTTTTACCTCCTGTCCGATCCACCTCTGAAATATCAGAATTGATTTTATTAACGATTGCAGCTGATTTGATGTGATAAAAACAAGTGGCAACACTACAAGACGCAGGCACAAATGAAGTGATTTGTTTTCTGTCTCCTCGTGACAGATCTACGCCGCCCCGGCTGCCTGAGGCCCGACTGAGCCTGACCACCTTCCACGTGATTCTCCGACTCCATCAGCTGAGCCTCAGCCTTCATCTTAGGGAGGGACTGTGGTTGTTCTAGTTCTCTTTGTCAGAGTTCCCACACTGCGCTGTAATTCCATACATATGATGTGGATTTGACTGTGCATCAAAAACACGAAGCTTTATTGACAAGTACAACTTGTTTTCATGGTCTATATCTTTGCTGATGTCGGTAGAAAAAGACAACATGATGTTGTCGCTGCTGCCAGTAAACAACATTGTGGTCACATGCTGTTATTTCTCTGTATGCTGGTAAAAATATTGCAAAGCAAACTGTAATATCTGAACCAAAGCAAATGATTAAATGCAAGAATGGGTTAGGGTGGGGACGGTGGGGGTGGATCTGACTGACACATTTCTGCCAAGATGCTAAATTGGCCACAGAGTGTGATGAATGTTTTATTTCATTCAGTGCACCAGAGATGAACCCATTAGAGAAGCAATTTACTTCTCCTGGAAAAACTGCTGCTGGTGCCCTTCATCACAAAAGCGTCATGTTAAGTTTTTCCTTTTTTCCAAGCACTGGATGCACAGAGTGCTGTAAATCTATACAGCAAGAACCGAGTCCAACTCAGTTCTCACAGTGTTTGCAGAAAAAAGTAAGACTTTCCTGGCTGATGGGGTGAAATACAATCACATGAAAACCTAATTACACCCCATCACTTAAAGTAATCATTTCATGTATGACTTTATCAGTCTGTCACATCGCTGTGGACGAACTTTGGCCAACTCTCAATGTTGCTTCAGTTCATTGAGCTTTGCAGGCATTCATTTATGCACAGCCTTCATACAGTCACACCACAGCGGTTCAGTCATTCTGCTGCAGATTTGCTGCTGTTCTTTGGGTCTTTGTCATGTTGCATGACCCGGTTTTGGCCAAGCTTTAGCTGTCAGGGTGCTCAGGTCCTGCAGCTCCAAAACAAGCCCAAACCATCACCCCTCCACCACCGTGCTGACATTTGGCATCAAGTGTTTGTGCTGATATGCCGTGTGGTGTTCTCCAAGTGTGGTGCTGTGCATTATAGCCAAAGAATTGTTCTAGAAGTCTTGTGGTTTGTTCCAATGCAGCAAAGTTGTCCTGCCATGTTCCTTTTTGAGAGAAGAGGCTTTGGAAACTCTTCCAGAAAGTCTTTTTCTGATTGTACTGCCATGAACTTTAACATTTACCACGTTGAGTCGCCTGCCTGTAGAGACTGAGATGGAGTTCTTGGGCTGAGCATTGTATGGTCTGACCTTGGGGTGAATTTGTCCCAACAAATTCTAACCCGGAGAAGACAAAGTTATTGTGTTAACACACACCTGAATGCTCCAAACCAGCAAACTGCCAAAACGTCTTTTATAGAGGTGCTCACACTTTCTGATTATCAACAGAGCAAATGTGATTATCAGCACACACTTACCCTCTTAATCCTCTTAAAAAAGGAATTATATCAGTTTGTAATTATTTTTAATAATAATAACATATACAAAGCTCTTAAGTTTAATTGTTTATATTTTTTCAAAAAAGACTGACCAAAATGATTTAATGTGGACTTTGAGCATAAAACTGTTACATTTTATTGCTTTAGACGTGTTTTATATGTTTGTCGTCTTATTGTAATCGAATTCATTTCCATCTGAAAACTACAAGCATGAACTCACTGCAACCAGCATGCAGCACAAACACCAGTTTACACAGTCGACTGTGTCAGAATTTCCATGGATTTACTTCAGTCTTTCTGTATATTATCATGTTCATTTTCTTCATTAATTCAAAAGTCCATCAGAAAGCTCTCTGTGTTTTACATCAGAACAGAAAAAACTATAATTTTTTTTTTTACAATTTTACGTGATAACTGAACCAGTGATTCATGTTCTTTCCAGCAGTGTCACAAAACTGTTGCTCAGACTTGGTGCCGGCTATAATCAGTGTCAGTATGTTTTGGAATAAAATGTGTATTCCGTTTCAGCCAATTTCATAGAGATAACTTAATTATTTTAATGGTACAGGTGCCTCTAATTGAAAACATTGAAACTGTGTTTTAATGAGTGAAGTCATGACAGAGACATTTTATTAGTTATTTTCAATATTTATTATTTCTTGTTATTCATATATTGTTAAATAACAAGGAATATGTTATATATTTAACAGAGATGAGACTCGATTAAAAATTTTAATCGAGTTAATTACAGGGTCTGTAATTCATTAATCACAAACAAATTAAACAAATTAAACACTTTCAATTAAAAAATCCTTTTGCTACTAAAATTTTGAATGAATAGACATATATGCTTAACAACAAACATGTTTATTTACTTTTTAAAAACCTTTTTTTATTGTTATTAAACCAACAGATTGGACAAAGTGCTGTTATAGTTATTCAGATTTGAAGTATTTCATGAACCCCTGATTGTTTAACTTATTTGAAAAATATATAAATAAATGTAAACAGCACACTAGACAATAATGATAACACTATTATATTTATTTTGGACATTAACTCCATGTCTTTGAACATGTGGGAGGAAACCCACGCAGAGGGAGAACATACAAACTCCCCACAGAGAGGCCCAGGCCAAGGTGGAATCGAACCCAGGCCTTTCAGATGGTATTCTAACTGTGAGGCAGCAGTGCTAACCATAATGCTAACCATAGGGCTAACCATAGTGCTAACCATAGGGCTAACCACCGCGCCGCCGTGCTACTTGAGTTTCCTCCGGGTACTCCGGTTTCCTCCCACATTTGTAGCTTCAACTACTGTATACAACAGCAGTCTTTTCGAAAGTCCTAT
>VUQJ01028131.1:7997-23617 GCA_015108635.1 Andinoacara biseriatus | reverse complement strand
AACCTACCAGAAGGCAACACTGCAGACATTTAGGACAGCTACAAGTACCCTGGAATCCCACAGACAAATGGGAACCATGAAGAGGACACTAGCAAACATGCTTATATATATCTGAAGTAATAGTAACAGTTTTTCTCAGGCTGAGTTAAACTGCTATTAAGGTCAGAACTCTGCCACATAATGTCTTCAGTGACACAGAGAACAACAGGAGAACCTACTGAGCTCACTTGGTGAGTCCATGTGGATTCAGCTGAGGGTTCAGTGTATTTAAAGCCTAATAAAGACTATTTAAAATATGTTGCCACAATACCCAAGTCCACTTCTACATTACCTTGTTGGAGTATAAAACTTGTCCAATAGAGTTTTATCATGAGTTTGACATGTGGACATATACAGTACAACAGAATTATTCATTGCAAAAATACAAATATCAGACATTCATCTCAGCAGCAGCAGCTCTTGAATTCGGATCTTTAGGGAACTCAAAAACTATTCACAATGTTCTTGTATGTGTGAGAGCACTCAGAATCTAAATGGGGCGAGATTTCTGCCAGTGAAGTAACATCTTCAGTGCAATCAGACACACAAATATTAAACTCATTACAATGTTGGCAATTTGAAAACTAAGTATGTAACAGGAGAGCCACAATGGTGGCCAGAGCACCAGCTGCAAGCTGTGAGGAAATGGTGGGAAGTGTGAGGTGATGGTGTACAGGCTCTAAATCTGCACGTTTTATACATTTCAAACCTTTTAAACCTCGATATTTGATGTTGAGCTATACAAATAAAACTTTATTGAACCGAACTGCATAAATATGACTCGTCATTACTGGATGGAAGCTGATGATGAGCGAGCCTGTAGTTGCTCATCAGCTAATGCAAGCTAAACTTCACTGTGCTGTCTGAACAAACACAGTTCTCCATTTAGGTTTCCATCACACGTTTTTAGCTCCTTCCAGTCTTCTGACAGCAGCTTCACCTGCTCGTGTAATGTCTGCAGGGCCCGGTGGTGAGCCCTGCCACCCAGTCCTGTGTGGAGTTTGCATGTTCTATCTGGGTTCTCCGGTTCCCCCCCCACGGTCCAAAGACATGCAGTCAGTGTGGTTAGGGTTAATTGGTGATTCTAAATTGTCCACAGGTGTGAATGTGAGTGGTTGTCTGTTTCCCTACATTAGCCCTGTGACAGACTGGTGACTTGTACAGGGTGCACCCTGCCTCTCGACCAATGGCAGCTGGGAGATGCTCCAGCCCCTCGTGATCTAGGACTGGATAAGTGGAAGAGACTGGCTGGATGGATCATGTAACGTCTGAATATTCAACAATTTCTTTTTATTATTATTATTATTATTATTATTATAATAAATGTCACAACAGCAGTCCCGATAGCCAGGGATCGATCCACCAGGCCCTGGTAGAGGCCCTCTGCCCTTGGCCACTGCCCGACACATACTGCACCGGACCCCTACAAGGCACCACGGCTAATGCCCGGCCACCAGGCGCTCTCTTCCTCGAGCTCCCTCCCCAGGCCTGGCACCAGGGTGGGGTCCCGGTAACCCTATCCCGGGCAGGGTTAATTGTTTCCTTGTTATATCTATAGGGGTCTTCTGAACCGCTCTTTGTCAGGACCCTCACCCAGGACCAATTTGCCATGGGAGACCCTACCAGGGCGACAACATAGCTCCTGGGATCACTGGGACACACAACTCCCTCCACCACGATTAGGTGGCAATTCACGGAGGAGAATCCGGGAGGGGTCCAGAGTAGAGCCGCTGCTCCTCCACATCGAAAGGAGTCAGTTGAGGTGGCTCAGGCGTCTGATTAGGATGCCTCCTGGCCGCCTCTTGGGTGAGGTGCTCCGGGCATGTCCCACGAGGAGGCGGCCCCGGAGTAGACCCAGGACACGCTGGAGAGAGTATATCTCTCGACTGGCCTGGGAACGCCTTGGGGTCCCTCCTGATAAGCTGGTGGAGGTGGCTGGAGAGAGGGAGGTCTGGGCTTCTCGGCTTAGGCTGCTGCCCCCGTGACCCGGCCCCGGATAAGCGGAGGAGAATGGATGGACAACAGCAGTCAGCACTTGTAACCCTAAAACCTTTGAAATGGAACACGTGTGATTGAAAGCAGTGAAACGGGCCGATCGGCACACACAGGATTTCAGCATAGTGTTCGGTCTGAATATACCTAAAAGAACATTAAAATAAATATTTCTTATTAACACAAAAACGCCTCCCTGCTAAAAATGGCAGAAACGTGTCTTTTCAGTCCCATGTGACCCTCTGCTGTATTTACCAGCTGTGCAGCTGAGAACGGCGTCACCTCAGGGCATCAATCCCGATCAGCTCGTCTCAATTCAGGGACACATCAGCTACTGTAACAGCCCTGCTAATACTACACATCAAATGGACACATGTTGATAGGGTGTGTTATTTAAGCTGCTTTAGCCCGGCTACGGTAGCTGCAGATGCCTCACCACCCACCTCCACCTCAGTGTTTCTGGATGCGACCTGACAGAGCTGCTTGTGATTGATGCAGTCAGTCTCCACCCTGTCAGCTACAGAGCGGCTTTAGTCTTCATTACTAACATTCTCCCTTTCATACAGAGTGGCAAGTTCCTCGAAGCTGGTGCCAAAATGAAGCGCGAGCTTCGTTGCTATACACTGCTGAGTAAACAGATTTCCCCATAATGCTGAAAAACTCCTACATTTCCATGTTAAACTGACGCTAAACACGCAGGACGTGTCATTTACAGAAAATCTACTGTGTTCGTGTCAACAGCGGCAGCCAGATGACATCAGCTGTGAGCGCTGGGCCAAACCCCAGAGGCCACCATTGTGTGTTTATGGAGGAGCACATTTCTGGCCCTTAAAGTTTGTGTGTTGTGTCCAATTATCAGACTCACACAGACCGCGGTGAGGTGGGCTAATTCCTTAAAAGTAACGACGAGGGCAGCGAATCATTTTTCATTTTGATACAGCGGCTTTTCACCCTTTTTATTCCTTTATTTCTACTTTCATTCTGATTTGCCTTTACTTTTATATCTCACTATAATCAGTGGTTAGAATTTGATGTACTATATGGATCTCTCAACAACAAACTGTAAAATATGTTCAAGGTCCCTTTCAAAAAAAAAAAAAAAAATTATTATTGATTTCTTTCCTTTATGTGACAACACTGTGATTACAGTTTAGTTAGCTTTGGGCACAAAGCTCCTTTCTGTGGCTCGCTGTAAACGTCCGTGTGCCCGGCTGACGGGCAGTGTAATTATGTGAGAGAAAACAATGTGTGGATCAGTGTAAGGGTCATGTCTGGGTCTCAGAGGTGAGCCACCACCACTGGGACTGTAACAGCTGTACTTCACATGTAGCAGCTGTCTTTGCTGAACTCCCCTGGTTAATCCCAAACAAGTCCAGATGCTGTGTTTTGGTCAGTGCTGGACTGAAATGTCACGGCTGCTTTTTGCCTTTCTGATACAGTTTTAGCAAACAGCAGCAGAAACATGATGCACTTTGAGACTGGTGAACTGTACTCCTCAATGTAAGGACTGGTTTTCTTTTTAATACAGAAGCCATTTCTTTGATTCCTTTAGTTGTTTCAAATATTTAATTGCAAATTATAGCTTCGCAATTAGAATTCAAAATGTATATTAATTTCTGAATATCCTGTTTCGACTCCCCAGATCGTGAGTGCAGGGGGAGGCTCAGGACACAACAGAGGGATCATTTCTCTCAGATGGCATGGAAACAACCTGCCATCCTCCCAGAAGAGCTGGAGGTGGCTGCGGAGTATTTGCCATTTATACTCGCATGCACGGTTTGTGTATGTAGGAATTATTGTGCAGAGCTGCAGAGTAACTGCAAAATAAATAAATGTTAGGAGGTGACTTAAGGTTAGCGCTCCCTGCTCTTCAAATTTCCAGAGCTATGTGTGTTTGAGTTCATTATCCTCTAACTTTATGAACCAGGAAGTGGAGCACGCCTCTGTGGAATGGGGTGGTGCTTCTCTATGGTCATGGTGGAGTTGTTTCACTGTAGGTGTCCAACTCCAGGGCAGCAAGACCCTCACAGACATGAACATCCCTCCCAGCATGTTTCCAGTAGGTGTGAATAACTATGGTGTAATTAATTCATTACTAAAAAGGACTTTTCCCCATCATCCTCCATGAAATGTTGGAGTGTCCTAGGTAACAGGCCCCGTTTCTTCTCTGGAAAAATGTTTTAGAGACGCTTCTCATCCTCGGAGACCGGAGGTCTGGGGGAAAGCGTTTAAACCCAGAAACTCTCTCTGAAGCAGACAAAGCACTGATTTCTCACCCACAGCTAAGTCCCACGTTTCCTACTGTCAGAGGAGGAGCGACAAGCAACAGTCGCCTCAAGACTCCTGAACCCAAACTGGGAGCTGGTTCCACAAAAGAGGGGCCTGAAACCTGAAGGCTCTGCCTCCCATTCTACTCTCAAGTATCCGAGGAACCACAAGTAATCCAGCAGGCTGAGAGCGAAGTGCTCTATTGGGGTGATACGGTACTATGAGGTCTTTAAGATAAGATGGGGCCTGATTATTCAAAGCCTTGTATGTGAGAATAAATATTTTGCTTTAGCCTCGTAAAGATGGCCAAAGGAAAGATGCGAAGGACTGAACTTGGGAAGAGAGACTAGAAATGGCCAAAGAATCACAACAGTAATTATATCAGCAAACATTAATGTGAAGGCAGGAGTTGTTCTTGTGGGTCTCTCATGCTGAAGCTGTGCTGTCCTGAGATCAGCTACAGAAAAGCATCTTAAGTACTTTTTTTTTTATCATGTATTCACATTGTTTTATGAAGGCTGTATAAAGGTTGACAACCCAGTGAAAATATAATTTAATTACTGAGGTGAAATTAAATGGCTGTATAAAGGAATGCTGCTCGGCCCGTCCCCTCTTCCTGCTGAAGAACTCATCCACTTTAACTCCTCTCTGAATAAAAATGAATTATTGTCCTAAAGCTGGCAAAATAAGGGCCAATACAAGCTGAGCAAAAATACAGCCTTCACTTTGATTATATTTAATATTGCTCATTATATTTATTTCTAAAGTGCATTTCCAAACCTGCATTGCAAAGTGCTTCACACAGGAAACAAACTGAGAACAGATTTAACTACAGCAGCGATCCTTCTAAAGTTTAACAAATTAATAAAAGTTCAAAACATATCTGCATTTTAGCAAGTTATTGTGCGAGATGGTAAAACAGCAGCAATTTATCCATTTCATTGATCTGCAACACTTTGAGTTATGGTAATTGTTTTTGTGGACTCGTCTGTTGGTGCATTGTTTGGATTGTGTGCAGGACATGATCTCCTTTCCTCCGGTTCCTTCTTATTTAGAGAACTCAGCCAGCTCGTTATGGCTGCCACACTGATACTGATCACTTCACTCATTAAGCAAATTGACTGCAAATTCTGGACACATGGAGCACAGCTCTCTCATATATATGTGTATATGATTTGCTGATGGTTGGTCACTATTGGACAATAAGGCACTCCTTAGCAGGTGAATAAAGGACTGGACCTGTATCCGGAAATATCCGGAACGCTTCATAATGATCCGTGACAGATGCAACTTTATGGATCTGCCACGTATCCGTAATGTTTCTGGAGAGAATACAGGAAGATCTGATCTGTCACGGATGTTTAAATGGATATTATCCCGATATTATATGGATACGTAACGGATGTTCACGCAGAGTTTGGATTTCTCAGGGTCCAATTTTGTCCATTTACGGAGAAATCTCAAAATGTATACATCAAAGATCCGGTGCGCATTCGTGGGGATATTGTCCGACTCTGTGACGGATACAGAGATATCATACCTCAGATAGTACCGTATTTTAGGGCTTTTATTCCAGTGAAGGCTTCAGGTTGACTTGATCAAATTCATCCGAGTGTCTTCTTAATGTGAAAGGATGTAACTCAAGGAAATCCGACCTTTTGCACAAAGGAAACGTTTGTCATCACTGACGTCGATGTTACGTGTCAGGGTGTTTCTAAATCCTCAGACTCAGGTTTATGGTTTATGTGTGGTATAGTTTTGCTTGTGTTCGATAACCGATGGGTGGAATAAGAGCCTGAAAATCTTACAACTGTATTTTGTGTTGCAGATTAGCTAAATTAGCCCATTTACAAGAAAACAGATCGATGGCATGAAAAATTACTAGAATCCCTCCCCACATACTGACATTCATTTTTTTAGACTTATCAACACAATTGTCATTTAATGACCAGCAGTGTAAAATCTCAAATCAGCACCTACCTACAGGACAGAAATTAATATTTAGAGCTGATGAAAAGCTCATTCCAGTGATCTTTAAAACATTACCATAGGTCTCTGCACCGCTCTGCACTTGTCTCCTTAAATAATGTAATGTTCTTATTTGAAAAAGTACAAGCTAAGACTCTAATGTATAAGTAATGTCCTACGTCTGTAACCCGATGAATAATAAATCACCTCAACTTTTTCTACCAGGCTGATGTGGACTTAAGTAATGGTCACTGTACACGGCGCGTGCTTCACAGCTTGCAGCTGCAGCATCCGAGTTATTTTAGGAGAGAAGAAAGGATTTCTCCTGAATGCAGCTTAAATTAGGACTATACCATCAACTTTAACATCCTCTCCTTGAAATTAGTGCCTACCACCGCCTGCAATTCAGTCAGAAAGAGTGGAGAGTAAAAATGATGAGTGTTTCTTTGGTCAAAACCTTTATAGCCACAATCAATGAGCTCAGAGAATCGTCCTGTTTTTAAAACTTATAATAATAGTTGTAATGTTCCTAAGTATTTAGATGATGCAGTTGGAAGTGGGTGACCTGGTGAACATATTGTTCTCATTATACTCTCTTATGACCCGGCAGACATGACCAATCTCAGTTTTTAAGTAGGGGATTTAGGCTAGCTGAACAAATTTAAAGGCTTCAATCAACAAGGTACATGATAAAGATGGCAGCCACAGTGGAAAGTATAAAGTAGAATTTTAAAAAAAGAAAGCAATTAAATAAAAACAAATAAAACTGGAGGAACACCAAGACTTCATGAGGGCACATATGACAATACGCAAAACATCCAAACTTCCAAAAAAGGCAGAGGAAACATCATAAAAACATGACTGATTGTACTGCATTCACTCCTGCTGTGCATAATCTTAGTTAATTGGTTTTGGTGCCCTACACAAAAACAAACAACCACATATAACACAATATAGTCACAGAAGACAACGGCACAAAAAGCACACTGTCATAATTAAAATAAATAGCCTCAGGGTGAATGGCACCACATTTTTGCCCAAAAGAGTAAATTAAATAGACTAATTTAAATAGAAGCACCATGTGATGACACCACAGCATCATCTTGGAGCACAGCAGATGGGCTGTGTGACCTTCATAGGACAGACTCGTCATGTTGTTGCCAAATTTTGCACAAGGAAATACAGTATTGAGTATGAGGAAACTACGGTTTGCCAGAGAGTCCTCACCATATACCCTAAAACCACTCCGGCAGCATTTGTTTTTATGGGGAGTCATTTTAACAAATGTAATGATGCACATTTTAATGGGTCCAATGTGCATATGGACCTTTAAAAGATGGGCGTGGCCTGAATCCCTGTTTGGAAGCCTTGCTGTCAGCGCTTTGGATGCTGCAGTAACCATATCTGGACAAAAAGGTGCCACGCTAAACTACAAGCTAACTCTAGAAAGCTAGCATCCATTGAGCCCATTCACCTGCACTGAATGGCAAACCTTAGTGCAGTTCAAAGATGAGCATTATTAATAAATCCCTACTGCAAAGTTGTTATGAAAAGGCAAAAAGGCGCCAACACCACAAACATGTAGCCTGAGCTTAGCCTTGGAGTTACGTCACTTCCACCCTCACAATCTGCTCCACCTGCCTGAAAGGTCTCTGTTTCAGTGATAATCATTCACATCAGCCACACCGGACCGTAGTTCTTTGTGTGGGGCTCAAAGGAGAAATGTCACCAAACCCAGCCGGGCTTCATAAGCACGAACAGAAATGTGACACATGTTCGACACAAAGATTGCGCTCCTCGGTCTCTGTGAAGAACACCAAAATATAACCAGTGCCTTAAAAACCCCGCCACTTCACTGACAGCCCCTAAAACACTAATAATCCCTTGAAATTCTCTCCCAGGTGAGTATTTATTGCCATTCAGTAAACAGCCATACAACGGGCTGCTTGGAGAAATAAGCAAGGCTTTGGTAATGATATCTCCCCCTTCCAGTGTTTGTGTTTAGTGAGCCTCATTGTAATTTTCTTTTGAAAGCAGCAGATTTATTTGGGTTTTTAACTGTCCAGCTCCAGAGTCGGCTCCCCACATAACTGCCATAACTGTCAGGAAATAAAAGACTAATTCTGCCAACCGACCGCAGGCGGAGGAGGAATAACAGCCTTCAGTACCAGCTACAGAATCCTGTAATACTGTGGGAGATTTCATAAACGTGTCTGTTTTTGATCACTTGTGGAAATGGTAATGGCAGAGCAGATATACTGTAATATATTTGTGTCTAAACTGTGAGACTCTAGCTCTGTTTTTAAAGTATCATCATCATAATAATAATATGTCCACGTGCAGCATTGTGGAGCTTTCTGACCTGGGACTGATATCTGAGCATGTCCTATTACAGGAAGCTTTGTTCTTGGAGCATTTATATATATTTTAGACAGAGCTGTGCAATGTTGTGGCGCAGTTTAGGGATCATCGTCTCCTGACTCGGGCCACTGTTCACAAAGCAAGATGAGACATCTATGAAAATAAAACCTCATCGGTCATTTATGCATGTTTAATTTTATTGCCCGATGACCTCTGCAGGCTTCGTCATGCAGCGTCAGTTGTCCCCAAATTACATGCGGTCCACTTACAGCATCACCTAGTGGCCAAAATATGTATCAAAGGGGCAAACAGGAAGTCGGATCGAACCATTTTAGGGTCGGTCTGCAGAGAGGGGGGGTTGGAGTGGACACTGAGCTTAAATACAGGACGGCGCTGTTTGTTTCAAATGGATCATCAAAGTTTTGTTAAACTGGTGGTTCTCAAATTGTGGCCCCAGTTGTGGGAACCGCGACCCTGCAGGTGTGATATTGATGGGAGAAAATATGGTTTTTGTAAAAAAACAAAATCCAGATTGCTGATGCTTTATGCTCACCGTTATTTCACTGAAATTCAACTGCATTTCTATTTTATTTATTTATTGATCCCTTTTTTTTGGTACTTATTGATATTGTGGGGTTTGAAGAACTTTTTTTTTAAGCTCCCAAGTTGTCAAAAACACTGCTTTAAAACATAACTTCACTGCATCTTCAATAATCTAAGCATAGCGAAGAAGGTCCTCTAACATTTAACACGTACCTGTTTAAGCCAGGCATCGTCACTACCCAGCCACACTGAATTTGTACCAGAGCACTGCTACATAACACAGCTGAGCTTCTTTCATTTATCCTGTCTTCTCTCTTTAAATTTAATATTTCAAATAAATCACAGCAGTCTCATTTGAAGTGGTATTCCCAGTGCTGACTCACCTGTCTGCTCATTAGTCCTTTAGTATGTTACCACTAGTTATCCCATGTCAGATCAGCATGTAATTCATTTTCTTCCCGAGTCCTCAGCTCCGTTTGTGGTTGCTTTCTCTGATTTGTGCGTATGCTTTATAACATTGGAAGAACTTTTTTGGCTTGAACTTCATGTTATGTTCTACCTGCCTTGATTTACACTGTGGGTTTGCTTCATCCTGAGATGTGAAGCTATGATGCGTCTCCTGCCGTGGATATGCTCTCACAGGTTGGATCTGACCAGCTCTGCTGTAACTTGCCCCTGACCCCTTCACTGCCCAACACCTTTGGGACAAGCTGGAACATTGACTGACAGCAAACCTTCAGTGACTTCACTAATGCTGAACAACCCAAAGGCAAAGCAGGAACTCGTACACTTGTATTCAGTACAGCTACGCACACAAATGAAAATAGCTGGTTATGGTTAATAAAAAGGCACACATTTAGTCAGTTACTGAGATATGCTCTGTCTTAATTTGCTTAAATGGTTCCCAGAGAGTTTTAGAAGGGATTTAAATTTTCTGTCCTTCAATTTCTTAAGGAAGGAAGAAGCTGCAGCACGGCCGAAACTTCGAGTGAGGATGACTGTCGACGGCAGCCGGCGATGTGAAGTGGGCAGATCCCGAGCTACACTATTCTCAACTCAAACTTGCACACAACCTCACTGAGGTTCGCCAAGTCTGTGGTAGTCCTGAGGTTCATCTTAAAGCACGGAGGTGAGCCGGCCTCCGTGGCTCCAGCTCTTAAATCATGAAACACCCCGCTGCTTCCTGTCAGTACTTTATCAACACTGGACATTTTAAAGCCCTTTAATGTGCTTTGGCATTAAACCACACTGAGTCCTGACATTCTTTTATTTATTGTTTTAAATGTTTTTTTGTTTGAGCTGTACAGCAATTTGGGAAAATTAAATAAATAAATGTCCTTAATTGAGTTCCACAGAATTAGCTGCAGAGAGGCAGGGAGTGAGGAGCGCTGTGGTCAGGAAGAACGCCCTCTTAAATACAACAAAAACTACTCTTCATATTTGCGACCAGGGTGGGCTGAAAGTTCACAGGATGACAAAGAAGGAGTTGCATACAGTAATTAAATTTGGCGTGCCTTAGCATCAGTAAAGGTTGACTTTAACTGCATGTTTTCTTTCCAGACAAATCTGAGGACTTGGAAAAGTAGTACTAGAGACATTTTGTGAATATGGATAAAATGTGGCACCGTGGTGTTATCAAATACCTGCAGAAAAAGGGGTTAGTTAGGGGTTATAAAACACTGACCATGTTCACCACATGGTGATGGATGTTTAACTGTTTAATCAGACAGATAAATAATAAAGCAATAAGCTTCTACCTGCCTGGTAAATTCCACATGCTGTGGATGAACTCCAGCCGGTGACTGTATTCAGCTCTGCAGCCTCCATGAACTCAGTATAGCAGTGCTAGCTGTGCAGTGACTGTGGGTACTAGTTAGAATAGCCTAGCTTGCTCCAGAGGAGAGACCAGATACACTCCATGTTGTTTCAGTCTGAGACTGTTTGGCAGCGGGCCTCGAATATTGAGACAACTGAATGACACTGAGGATCGCCGCGAGAGTGACTGACTGGCCCGAAGGACTGAAGCTGTACTTTCAAAATAAGATTGAGACGAAGTTGCAGCTGCAAAAACAGCAAGTCTTATGCCTGTTGTGCTTGTGATAGTTGCTTCTAGGAGCGTTTATTTATTTGGAATGAGAGGGAAGATTATTGGAACGAGTGTGTCGCCGGCACATGGATGGATCAAAGCTGCGAGCGCAGTTCCAAAACTTTGGCTCTGTCCCAAAACTCTTCACTCAGTCCTCACGCTGACTGTTTAGAGCTGAACCCGACTTATTTGTGTTCTGGGACTTTCATGAGACCGGACAGGCGTTAACTGAGTGAGCCGTCTTTTTCTCAGCAGTAAGCACACAGCGAGCAACTTCTCTACTGAAGAATCTGCAAAAAATAAAAGTGAACTGTGTCAGAGTGCAGCAGGACTTTGTTAGTGTCTGAATGTTGCAGTGTGCTGTGGAATAAACAGCATCTCCGTTAACACAGACACGGCCCGTGAGCTAATGTTTTGTGTCCTTGTATACACATCAAACAGGCCAGGCGTGAAAGACAGATTTCAGGTTTACATGGTGCAATAGTTTGTAATAATGCAGCTCTCCTCCGGATAAATCCTGCACTCCACCTGACTCCCAGTTCTCAGGACCTCACACACAGAAGAGTTACTCCTTAAACCAAAACATATCGATTCTCCCGCAGCCTGAAAATACATTTTTACATGAATAAAAAGCACGTCTCTATATTCTCTGCCATCAACCGACCTGTTCGCAACACCCAGCATCTCACACTCCATCCGCAAACTTCCTGTGTGGAAACAAGGCAATCGTGAGTTATCGGAATTGTCTCATATGAAAGCACTTGAGAAAATCCGTTGCAACAACTTATTAATGCAGATGGAATCAGATGTTTAACAGTCAGTTATGATGATTTTTGGGCATCTCTTCTTCTGCACCACATGCTGCTTTTAGTTGTCAAGTATTTCCAGGTCTTTGTTCGGTGCATTTAAAACTTAAACCACATGGAAACACGTTTTTAACACGGCTCAAGCACCACGATGTCTCACACAGGTATGAGGGTTTGTGTATTGAATGTGGAGCACAATCATTTTTCCCAAACATTGCTTTGGCTCCACTGGCTGCAGTCTCCTAGGGAAAAACAGGTGGGAGGCTAGAAACGGCGAGGAGCTAAATTTTAGCCTGAGAGCTCTTCCACTGGCAGATGAGGTTGCTCAGCCGATTGAGTGCAGCATCTACGGGCCAAGTGGGAACTCTGGGCACAATGTAATATGCATAGCACACACTGAATTATTTAGCCAAGGTTGCGTAACGCCTGAATGCTGCAGTCTGCAGTCCCTAAGGTTACACCAAATGTCACAGCTGGTCAAGCTCAAAGCCAACTTGTTAAAGATAGAACACGTGCGCGCGGTTCTGCAGATGCTGACAGTAAATACGGCAGCGTGCGCGGGGCTGTGAGGATTCGGTGCCAGATCCAGCAGTGTTTACACAGCGTGATTCACTGTTTAGAAAATCAGAGGTGGTTTCATCGGGAATCTGAGGAGCTTTTTTAAAAATTTGTTAAAAATGTTCATCTTTGAAAGGTTTTAAAGGGTTGGAAAGAAAAAAGGAAATCTGATCTAACAAGAAAGAAAAAAATAGAACCTTCACTGTGCAAGTGCTACAAGTTTCCATCAGATCTTCGTGTGGTTTTAGTAGAATAAATAAATCTGGGAGGGAGGAAGACGTGACACAATGACACAAGAGCTCATTCAGAGCTGCATGGCAACAACATTACATATTCAACAAAGGCTCCACAGTAGCTATTAATGAGCGGCAGCGAGCATTCATTTGTGGCCTGGGATGAACACGGGGCTGCGAGTCTATCCAAACAGGACTTCAGTGAACTGTGGCCTTTCATCTGGACATTTCTGTGGACTACTTTTGTGTTGGGGGGGAAAAAAGCTTATGTGGCTTTGGAGAGTTCTCCAATAAAATGTGACATTTCACTGAAGCAGCCAGTATTTGAAGTAAGTTTCTGTGCCGGAGGTACTGACCCCTGAAGAGCTCCTGCTCCGTTATACTTTCCAAATGTCCTGAGACTAACAGGCCAAAGTTTTCTGTACTAAGTCTCTCACACTGCTGGCCTTTAAAATAATGTAGCCAACAATGGTCAGAGTGTCACTGCAGAGCTAACGAGAAAGGGGGAAAAAACACAGTTTAAAGAACAACAGGTGCAAAGAGAGACTGATCTTAAAAACCAACCAAATGATTAAAGCGTCGCAGTTTGGCGGCAGATCAGCTAATGGCTCAGCTGATCCTCACATCCGATCTGGATCATCTGTGGTTTTGCTGCTGTACTCTGAGGATCTCGCTGAGCGGAGCCGTGACAGCAGGTATAAATTACTGCAGCAGAAAATAATAGTCGTCTTTTGAAGATCGTAGTCCTGACATGACTACTTTGTGAGGGAAGAAAGCAAATGCATAAATAATATATGCAGAACACAAATATGATGTAGATTATTAACTGTGGTTGAGCCCATGAAAAGCAGCCTCACTAGCTTGTACAGTATTAGATTCATTAATACGTGGAACGAAGGTTAAAGAACGAACTCTTTAAAAATCTGCCTAAAATTTTTAGGTGACATATTCCAAAGTTTAGCTATTTTTATTCTCTGTGTTGCTGGTGACCTGGCACGTGTTCAGAGGTTAAATAATATTCTGTTACTGCATCATCATTTACTTTGGAGATGGTTTCCTACTCTGTGTTTATTCACTCTGTATTTCCTCAGTTTTCACTTCAGCCCCAGTTGAGATCGCTGGAAGTGACTCGGCCCAAATTATCCAATAATGCGCCTCCTATTGCTCTGCTGTGATTGATAAAACAAGAGCAGACATGAGCCTTAAATTAGAGCCCACCCCTGCATTATACTCGCCTCCGACTCGCTTCCTTTTCCCTGCAGACGAATAAATGTGCAACATTCTCTGATTAGATTAGAAGATTAAGAGGCAGATTAGCGCAACACCTTCTCTGCAACACGAACCCTTTAGACTTCATCAATGAAGGCATTTAATTAATTTCTGAGCCTTATTTAACAAGCCATTTGGAATCATTGCGATCGACTGGTTGGCGTTGTGTTGAATCAGCCTGTGTAACTGGGTTTGAATTCCTCAGTTTCAGAAGTTTAATGCCGTTTCAGCTCCAGCTCATCTGCATCTCTTCCAAAATACAGAGTAATTAGCAGGACGGTTCTGGCTCGCACTGATTTGTCGATCGCAGTTCACGTGTCCATTTAATCCCACTGCTCGTTTAACCCCCCCGACACATTAACGATGATATTCTTCGTTTATCATCAGGTCTGGGGGTAATTAGGGGTGCAGGGAATGTGACTGCTGCTGAAGCGAGAACGTTATTGCTTCTCTGGGTACAAAATGAAACTTTTTAGTCTGTAAGAGCGAGAGTCAAACTCCAACAGTGCTGTTTTTCATTATCAGCTCTCCTTTCCCTTTGCGTCTCCATTGTTCTCCTCCCTTTTTGTCACCATCATCTAAAACAATGTCAGCAACAAAAGCAAGCGAACAACATACAAGCTTCCTTTGAGAATAATGTTACCAAACCGGTCCCGTTCCTCCCTTAAAGGCACTACTTTTCCACTTCAGGGAAGCGGCAGCGTGCTTTTCAAAAAGGTGCCTTTCTTGCCTCCCAGCCAGCACCTGGATGCTGAATTGTTCCGTGCAGTCAGCAGTTATGCCTGTAACCTGCACTTCCCCTGTGGCTCGATCAGGAACACTTCCATTATCTCAAGGTCTTTCATCACTAGGTCACGTCTCCTTACTGGTACTCGCTAGATAGAACAGTGTCAGTTTCCCGGGCAAAAACCTGGAGCTATGCAACAACACAGTACACAGTATTTCAGTACACAGAAATGTAAGACTGCACTGAAAAACCCTTCAAGGTGATGATTCACAATGCAGCACATCAGGTTGTTATTTTATTTTTTAAGTTTAAGATGAAACAAATAAATGTAAGGATGACGGTTTGAGGTTGAGCGTCATCGCGTGTTCTGACTGGACATTTCTATTTGCATCCGACAGCAATTTATACAGGGCTATATGTCCGTTTCCCAAAGATCATCATCAAGAAACAACTGATGAGTCTTGTTTGACCACATCTCATGACAGGGTATTTATATCGTGACAAATTATAACTATAGTGATGTGAAGAAACTTAAGACCCTGGAATATTATCACTGGAAATCAAGCAACCAAAGCGATCCCCTAGAAGCAGCAATTTGTGACATCCGGGAAGAAGAACTCCCTTTTAAACAGGAAGAGACCTCCAAACTCGGGCCGTCTGCCACAACTGGCTGGAGTCAGAGGAGAAAGAAAAAAAAAAAAAAGAGAAAAAAAAAAAAGAGAAGAAAAAAAGAAAAAGAAAAAGAAAAAAAAGAGAAAAGGGTGAAAAAA
>VUQJ01028130.1:0-15321 GCA_015108635.1 Andinoacara biseriatus | reverse complement strand
GTAGCTTCTGTAGCAAAGCAGTAAGACTGAAAATACTGCTACATTTCTAAGGAAGATCTGCATGTGACGCAAATATCTTGAGCCAAAACGTCATCTGTCTTTTTTCAGCAGAATCATCATCGTCTTCAACAATTTAAGAGGGGACGAAAGCTTTGCATAAATGAAGAGGGATAAAATGCACAAATGGATTTAACTGACGCAAGTGTGCACACATGCTTTCACTGACCGGTGTCTGGAAGCAGCAGTACAACTGTGTGAGGTATGGGTGACAGCGGGCCAGTGATAGCACCCTCTTCTCTGTCATGGTGCACTCGACGTCATCATCCTGCAAAATGATGTCCTTCTTCAAAACCTTGACCGCGAAAACCCGATCTCTGCCATTTAGTCTCGCCAGCATCACCTGCAGAGGTACACAAACATGCCATCAGGAAAATCCATGTGAGAATGTAACAATTTGTTTAACTGACATTCAAATGTAACTATGACAATATTTAGCATCTTTCCTGGAAACACCTCCTAATCATTCAGAGTCCTAGTAAGTAAACTTTTAAATGTAATAATTGTTCAAACCTTTTTTGCCATATCAACTAGACCTATATGACAATTCAGAGTCTCATGCTGTAATACTGTCTAATTAAACAGGACTTCCTCAGTATCTCTGTTAGGTTAAAGGTTAGCTGCAGTAATCTATAGGATCTTCAGAGTTTAGAGTGATCATACTGCTGTGCTTCAGCTGAGCAGCCACACTGATAAAATCCTGTGAGATATCTTAAAAAAACTCACATAAAAACTCCACAGATCATGACACTCCCTCAACTGTACTTCACCTTTGGGATAACGCTGATATGCAGCACTCATTTTACACCATAGAGAGTGCCACATGGTCACCAAAAACATTTTCCCAGTGGCATCGTGGGCTGTCAAATCTTAAGGCTCTATTGGGAGTAGTGGGCAGCCATTGTGCAGCACCTGAGGTAAGTCTGTGCCTCGGTCAAAGGCACAGTCACAGGGTGTTTGCAATGACGGGAGAAACCAGAGCTCCAGGAGGATGTCAGCACAAAGCATGCAAAACCCACCCAGATGGGCTTTGGCCTTCTAGGTGGGTTTTGATGAGGCAACAGTGCTAACCACAATACCAACACGCCGCAACAGACCCTTTAACCATCTGCAATGATTTGCAAATGTTCCACACACGCACACCTATAACGCATCAGAAGCATTTTTTCAGATTCAATTTCTTCTCCAAGGATACTTTGACTTTAAGATTGAAATAGAATGGGACTGAACCATGAACTTTTGATCTTTTGTTTAGCCGCTGCTCAAAGAGTTTTTAACATAAATAGATCAAAATGTAGTACCTCTTGCTGACACTTACATAGTTTTGACTTTGATGTATTCACAGATATATTCATATACATTTTATATTAGCCAAGAGTCACAACTAAGCTCCTCTAATCCATTTTGTCTCATATGATCCACTGCTGATCATTACACCAAGTGCTCAGAACACTTCCTGTCATCTATTTTTATACCCACCTTGCCAAAGCTGCCCTTGCCAAGCACTTGAAGGAACGTGAAGTCTGAAATTCCTAGCCGAGGTAACTGCTGCTGAGTTTCTGTATTCTCCATCCTCTCAGAGGGAGTCCTCGTCTGATCTGCATTTTTGACCTGTTAGTACAAAAAAACCCAAAAAGACATTCATTTCATCACACTTACATTAATGATGAGGACTCACAGGTGTTGACTTATTCTGGAAAACTCAGCCTTTGTACCACTGATTTCCGTTTGGCAAGTCCTTCTGCCTGCAGACCCATCTCTGCGAGCCTGTTGGCCAGTTCCACACTGTTGACCCCACAGTTGGGTGCAACGTTACCTTTGCAGCGGATGTGGACGTTCATTTTGCAGACTGAAGAGAGAAATCACAGAAATGGTGACACTCAATGAAATATAACTTTGAGATACAGATTTTGAGACATTAATATTGATACAGGGTCTTACTTTTACAGTGCAGCCCTTGTCTGACAATGCCCCACAGCAGTGAGCCGCAGTGGTCACAGAAGGTGGGCGACCTGTAGTTATGTATGTTGAACTTGTGAGGTACATTGATGCTGAAACCTTGGTTTATAGGCTGTAGAAAGAGGGCACATGGTGATTACAAACTGTAAACAAACTATTGTGCGTTGCAACAGTATTGTTCACAATGCACATTCAGTTCTGTTCAGTTTTGTTTGCATAGCCCATTATTACATATAGAGGTTCAAAGGCCTTCACAGACATAAAAAACATAATAAATAATAATAAATAATAATAATAATAAACCTAGTTACCAAGTTACCTATGTTAAAACATTTAAACAAGTAGCCCATCAGAAATGCATACATACATATACACATGCAGACATGCAGACATAAAAATAAAAAAGGTAAAAATAAATCATACATAAAATCCCATAAACACAAACAGATTACGAGATTACTAAATGTGGCTGAACTCTGTAGGTACAGCTCTTCATTTGTATTATTAAGTGGAAGCCCTTGTTAAATGCCAGGTTAAAGATATGTTCTTTTAGGAGCTTCTTAAAATTATCTGTAGTGTTTGCTTCCGTAATATTTTGAGGTAGGCTGCTCCAGAGTTTGGGAGCATAAACTGGGAAAGCTGCATCCCCAGTTTTTTTCCGTGAGGAGTATCAAACATGTTAGCAGTGGAAGATCTAAGAGATACAAAGTGTCTGAATTTCAGAAATATAAGGAGGTCCAAGACCATTTAGGGTTTTATATACTGTACATGTAAAATCAATTCTGTGAGATACTGGAAGCCAGTGTAGCTCTGCTGAAGCTAGACTGCCGTGTTTTCTGTTATTCATTGACCTCGCAGTACATTTCTGAGTAAGCAGCTGCTTACTGATAATCGTTTTGGGAAGTCCAGCAAAAAAGAGCACTGCAGTAACCGAGTCCACAGGAAATGAAAGCATGAACAGGTTTTTCATGGTGTCATGGTGAGTCAGGAGGAGCTATATTTCTGAGAAACTGTGAAAGACTGTGTTTGTTTAAAATCAATGTGAGATTTAAAGCTCAGATCAGAATCTATAATGACCCCAAAAATTTTAATAGATCCATCTGTTAATGTCAGTCAAACACGACACTAGAGAGTTCAGTGCACCGTTATGTGGCTCCACAGAAACATTCTGTGTTTCCTCTGCTTAACTAAGGTAACAGACGTTATGCTGTCTAATAAGGCTGCCAAGGAGAAAAGTAATGGACCCAGACAACTGCCCTGTGGAACTCCACAGAATGTGTCACAAGTGGCTGATGCCTGACCTCAACAGCACATGAACAATTTCCTGTCAGTGACATATGATCTAAATCATTGAAGAACATTCTAATTATTAATTAATTATTAATTAATCTAATTATTAAAATTCCACACGGTGCATTAAAAAAAACATGATTTGCTTATTAATTTTTTCACTTTGCTTCTTTTTGTCTGTCAGATTTTAAGGAACAGAAACTTGTAATATTCAGCAAAACATAGCAAAACTGAGCTAAGCAGTTATGTTCAGCTGCTATAACTATCATGGAAGCATTTATAGAAGTATAAAAGTTCAAAGTGTTCATGTGTGGAAAATAAAACTATATTACAATGTTCTGCCTCAGTGACCAACCTAGACAGAATATAGAAACAGGAAACGGCACAGCCTACTGATCACTGCAGGTGTTAATCAGATGTGTGTGTGTGTGTAGGAGGGGGAATCTATTTTTTTTTTTTTTTTAATTTGGTTAAAATACCAGTGAAACCTTCAGGCATGCTGATTATTTTGTTATTCAACTTTAAAGACAAGAAGTATTGAGCAGTGAACATGCTGCTTAGTTTGCCATCAAACAGCTCTTACCTGTTCTTTTGCCGCTTTCTTCATGCGTGGACAGACCGTGACGACTTGCTGGTGGCATCGTTTGTGCACCACACAGGTACACACTGGGGGAAAAAAAAGACACCCGCTCAATGTCTCAATGCCTGTGTATTTAGGCAACTGTGGCAAAAGGCGGAAAGAGAAAAATAAGGTCCGCTCACCTTGACATTGGTAACCCTGCTTTCCAAAAACACCCCTATAAAGAGAAAAGGGACTACAGTTAGATCCAGTTTACAGTCCACACAGATACAAGCTGGCTTGCTCGACTTTCTCACCAGATGAACTCTTTGCAGTGAAAACAGAAAGTGGGCTGACGGAGGTAAGTGGACATAAACTTGTGCCCGTTGACCTGGTGGATTCTTCGTCTCACAGCTCCCTGCCGCTTCCTTGTAAACTGCTTGAAATTCTTCACTACGGCCTCATCTGGCAAAAAGAGCAGAACATAAGTTCAAAACAAACTCTACATACTGATCTTTAAAGTGTTTATAAATTCCTTCTTTATACTTTCATGTGAAACTGACAGTGCCAAATGCACCCAAAAAATTAAATGAAATTAAAAATAACCCCATGAAAATATGTGGTTCTGCTCAGCTCAACATAACCGTTTTGCAATAATAGTTTGTAACTTTTCTGGTTCTTTTAGATTTGAAGTTGTATGACATATTATTTAGATGTACTCGACATGTGATGGTCAATGAAATAAGGGACCTGGGTGCTGTGTCATAATCTGTGTGGTTTAGCTGGGGTGTCTGGGTTATTATGTTGCAACTGTTAGCTGCATTTGTACTCACATAATTTGCTCCTTGATGATGTGAGTTTGTGTATTTTACGGAGGGCAAAATTTGGTACCGTGCACCTCTTCTCTTCAGAGATTAATGTTTTCATACATGGCCGCTGACAAATTAATACAATACTGTTTTGTTTATTTTCAGCATCCTCATTGTGTCATTTTGGGCCACAGCATGCAACTGCTTTCACATTAAAATGCCCTCTACACACTCACTACAGTGTACAGACAAAGGAGAAGATGACGGTGGAACTGGCGGCTAAAAACAGACATCGTATCTCACACAGTTTTAGGTCCAGAGTTTTGCATGAGCTCTTCATGTGTAAATAAGTGCCCAGTGACTGTAAAAAAAAAATCCCAAAATGCTTATTTTCATTTTTAGGGTGAATTATTTTCCATTATCGTGCATAAATAACATTGTGAAAAATTGACATCATTGTTTCCAGGAACACCAAGATGGAATCTTTGATTAACTTGTTTTGCTCATCCAGCTGACCAATAAATAAATTACCCAAAACAACAAACAAATAAAAACAAAAAAACAAGTTATCAACTTGTCAAGCTGGAACAAGTAAATGTTTTGAATGTTTTCTACTATTTTGAACAGCAATAATAAATCTAACAAAGAATTTTTCCTCCCTAAAGATACTATTAAAATATCATTTTTTTATATCATCTAATCCTAAGATCCACAGTATGCGTCATATTCACAATAATGTTTTATTTCTTTGAAGTAAATCAATGAACCTCTGTTACTTCCAGATGAAACAAGACTTTGAAAGGAAGACAGAATAAAAAGAGGTTTTTTGTAATCGTTACGATTATATGACTGAATATCTACACTGTGTAACTCTGTGTTTAGATCGAAGTAATAAAAGTCAGTGAAGAAAATAGTAAGATGAAAAACCACACGAGCATTACGGAAACCTTTTTGCTGAGCCCACACCCCACCCCTGCAAGCAACACATAGATGTGTGGTATTTGCATGAAAAGGGGGCGTTAAATTCAGACCAAGGGCCTCTATATACGGCAAAGCCCTATATACACACACACTATGCATGTACTCTCCCCAGTTTGGCTTTTACATAAATGACACTTGAAATATTCACTCTTCATATTCATTACACAACAAAACTACAATAAATACAAAGTAGCTTGATTTGTTCATTACTTTGTCTTTCTAACATTCACACACATTCATAGTCCGACGGCGAGCAACTTGGGGTTCAGTATCTTGCTTAAGGATACTTTGGCATGCAGACTAGAGCAGCCAGGAATTGAACCACCAACCTTCTTATCAGTAGATGAACTGCTCTATCTCCTGAGCCACAGTTACCCCAGCAAGGGGCCAAGCATTGATCTGCGGAGAATACCACAATGGTTTTGCTCTTATTCCCCTAAACACATAGTTTAAAGAGCTTGTTGACTTGAGTATGATTTTATCAGTCTATAAACTCATTGTGGAAGAATTTTGGCCAAGTTCTCTTTACTACAACGCTTTAGTTCATTGCGGTTTGTGGTTTGTGGGCATTTGTTCGTGCACAGCCGTCTTACGGTCCTGGAACAGCATTTTAATCAGGTTGAGGTCTGAACTTTGATTGGGCCATTGCAACACTTTCATTCTTTTCATTGTCAGTCATTTTGTTGGGATTATTGTCCTGTTACATAGGTTAGGGTTATTGGAAATTATTGCAGGATGCTCATGTCCCGTGGTTGCTAAAACAAGCCCGAATCATCACCCCTTCACCACCGTGCTAGACAGACGTGTTTTTGCTGATATGCTGTGTTCTTGCCAAGATGACCTTAATGGGCAGTCCTAAACTGTACATTATAACGAAAGATCTTCTTGTCCGTCCAAAAGGACAAAGGTCAGATGCAACTTTTCAAACCTAAGTTGTGCTGCCACATTCTTTTTCAAAGAGAAGAAGCTTTCTCCTGGCATCCTTTCCAAACAAGCCATATTTGTTCAGACTTTTTCCTAATTGTACTGTCGTGATCACATTTAAAATGCTAAGTGAGGCCTGCACTCTCCAGGCATGTAGCTCTTGGGTTTTTTGCAGTTTTTGACCTTGGGGTGAATTTGCTGGGACATCCACACCTGGAAGGATGGCAGGCATTATGGTAACACCAAATCCAAATGTTCCAAAAATTTTTTTACAGAGCTGGTCACACTTGCTGATGATCAAATAATCAAGTTCATTTGTTTAGCACTTGGCCATTTAATTCCTATGAGAGCAGTAAAAGTGTACTTAGTTTTTCACAGGACTGCATAAAGTCCTGTGAAAATGTTCTTTTTCATGACTGTAGGCTCTTAATTTACCTGAGAATAATTAAAGTTGAACTTGAACAGCTTATGTAATGTGGCATAAATTGGCCAATGATATACAGTCTCTGTGTAAAAGATGATTATTGTTTATATTGCTGATATTGCGTTACTGATTTCAACCACCCTGACCTATCACAAAACATCAGCTTGAGATTTTGAGAATTGGATTTTTTGTGGTTTTCTGAAGCCTCCTAGAGGCTGCCCAGATTAATGATGCAAAGTTCAAATTAAAACGTTTCCAATTATTCTTTTAGAGGTGGATTATTTCCATAAGAAAAGAATATAAGGGGAAGAACATAATGAGTCCCTTGTTTAGGTTTGTTAAGATCAACATCACAAAACCAAAGGAACAACGCGGAATGCAGCTCGCTGTCATTTTTAATCAAACTTCTGCTTTAAAAAACCTACAAGATCACTTCCCACTTGTCTCATTTGAATGGCCTCGTGTCATTGGTGAACGAGTTAGTTCTTTGGTGTGGACATCTAAAAAAGGCAAACATTTTCCTCTTCATTTTTCAGAGAGGAGATTAAGTAAAAAAGCCACACATGGCACATTACAACCAATACATACATGCACATGAATGCATCCACACGTACATGCATTTGTGCTTCAGAGTTGTTGCGCTGGCAGACTCTGGTATTTAATGACTCACATAATAATTATTCAAAACAGCAGGTTGATTTTCAGGTTAGAATAAAAGGTGACAGTGACTAACTGGGATTGCTTAAATAGCTGACATTGTTGTTGTTGTGTGTGTGTGTGTGACGGAGACATGCACTGTTATGCGGGCACAAGGACTTGACTGTGCGTAGGAGCCATACCGTCAACAAAAGATCCGGTGAGTGAAATATGCACATACACCTTGCCCTCCGGTTCCAAGTCCATCTGCAGATTCAAAGACATGACACAAAATTAATTTAGTAATTTCAGCTACATAGCAAAACCCAAAAAAAAACATATCTGCCACAATTCAACACAATTCTAAATTGTCCATCTAGAAGCTGAGATAATTTATCCAAACTAATATTATATATATAGTTAAAATATGAAAAAAAAAAAGTGAAGCAGTCCCATATGAGGTAGGGATTAATAAGTGTGTACATACTTCTTCCTACTCCATTTCAGGCATGGAGATTTTGATTGATTTGTCTGCGCACGTCTCTGTGTATGTGTGTATGTGAAGACATAGGCATGTCTGTGTGTATATGTATATGCCAGTATATGTATATATTGGTTTGTTGTTTTATATGTCCGAAATAAAGACAATTCATCATCATCATCACCATCATATTTGAGCACACATTGATAAAAAATTCACACTGCCAAAGACAACAACAGACAATTTCTGAATGGTATATAGTTTTTCTTCATAATAAAGCAAAACAAAACTTCAAAAAAAATTCAAAACACACACAAAAAAAAGGTTAAAATGAACATGTTGGAAGCGGGTTGACTGACAGTTTAAAAATATATTTCTTATTTGGTACATGAAGAAAAATTTCACAGCGATCATATGCTTATGCAAACTTCGGACCATAAAATTTGGTTGGTAAATCAGAGATGGTTGAGCAGAAGACCCAAGATGACAGATGATCCATTTAAATAGAAAAAAATGTGTCAGATCAAAGAGGGTTTGGTTTTAAACTACATATGAGATGGAAGCTGAGATCTGAGCTCGAGTCGTTCAGCTTTGCTATATCCAAATTGCACCTATACCGCAACATATTTGTCATTCTTTGGTGTGTAAATAATGCAGGAGGAATCCGGACACTGGGAGAGAAAAACTGAAAAAACAGGTCCCGCAGGTCTTGCTGCTTTCGGTGACGCTAAGCTGTTAATTGTATTTTATCATCATCATCATCTACATGCATAAAATGGCCTCTTTGAAGGTGGACAGAGACAAGCAGACTGAACGACATACTTCCTGCAGCAACCACTGGATGGAAATTTATGTCACCATATGGCTGAGCAAAGATCTATTTATGCACATAAACCCTTCCTGGAAAATAATTACAGCCGACCAAGCAATGACGTGGAAAGTATAAATATATAATATACTCTGAAACTTACTCAGTGTAAAAGTTTCAAAGACAAAAAGAGAATTTCAGTGAAGAAGTGAAGAAGCTTCGATTTTGATTTCAGTTACCTGCTCATATCCTGGGTTTCAATCTACAGTCTGGAGGACAGGTTTGACTTGTCCACTGTGAGGACCTCCCCTGTGTGTGTGTGTTTTCTGTTTTCTGCTGCTTCATTTAGCCAAATATTATCAATAATAATCAAAAGCAACAACACATTAACAGCTTTTTTCCTCCTTGAGCGACGGCTCAAGTGGACCGATGGAGACAGATTAAAGGAGAGGTTCATATTTTAGTTTTTATATACACAATCAAAGATCTGTGTTGCTGGAGAAAATTACATCTGTGATATTAAAGTTCTGACCTGAATTTAGAAAATAATTTAGCACACCTAAATGAAGCCTTACATTTAGAAAGGGAGCTATTGCGTGCCTGACACATGCACATTTTTTTTTTTAGACTGACCTTAAAGTCATGTAACATGCTTGTGGGAAAGGGCAGCAAGATGTTGTAGTTAAAAAGCAGAACAATTTAATGCTATAGCGCAGAGAAGGAAGCTTCTTTTTCTTTTTTTGTAAACGGGGCAGGGGTTGGGTCCTTTTTCAGTCAGCCAAGCGGCATGACAGACACTAGTGGAAAATGTTGAGGGGGCCACTTTTAACCCACTTTTAGTTTCATAGCTTGAAACTCTGAAAAACCACTGCAACGACACATTCACAACTGATGAGAGCAAACACATGTAAGAAAGAGCTGCTAAAGTCAGAGATTTTACAAAGTAGTGCTGTGTACTGTGAGCGGGTGGGAGGCAAGGAAAACTGGCCTTGTGTGTGTAAATGCCTCTCTAAATGCCTTTAGGTTAACAGAAGGAGTTGAGTAACTTCCTGATGAATTCTGCTTAAGCTTTAGTGAGTCCACTAAAAAACAGTTGCAAAGACATGTAGAGTTTGGTGGAGGTTAATGTCCTGAAGTGTGTGCACAGGGAGGGGTGAACACAAGAAAAAAAAAGGTAACACAAAAAGAGTATTTTACCACAAGCCAACTGAGAGTAAGTATTTTTGCAGTCAGCCCTTGAGAACTGATCAGCTGCCTTGTGAGAATACTGATAAACACAAGTGTGGGCGTGTGGAGGCTTGCGCCTCATGTGAAACAAACCAGCCAGGCACTTCTTTTGCACAACAAAGCCCGAAAAGCCTTCACAGTTCAGATCGAGCGGATAACAAGTTAGAATTTCTGTTTTGAAGTGAGAAAGCCAACTGCACTCACCAGCTACTTCTTCTAAAACTGCACACCAAGCTCCACTTTCATACCACTTCCCCTCCATGCCTGGGGTCTTGGTGAAAACGTGTGCAAAGCAATCTTGAATGCTCTGTTTCTCTCAGCGAGCTTGGCTCTCATGTGGCTCTGGAGTGTATTGATTGTCACAAATGTATGCTTTTTGCCTCGAAACTCCATAATTCCCTTGTTAATACTTCCGTGTAATTCTGGTGATCAGTTATGATGAACTGCATATCTTTAAGATGACAAAACATTTTTTTAACCACTCTGCAAGAGCAGCACTGATGCCATTTATGAGGTGCAGAGCTGCTGTGAGTTACAGCAGTACTACACTATATGGTAATTTGCATTATTCTTATTTATACAAAACCACAAATTTATGGAGGCACTTGCATCTAACGCACTATGACATAATGAGAGAGTGGTGAGACACAGTAAGGGCTCATCCTTCTCCTCGCCTGGATAGGCTCAGGTTACATTCTCAACACCTGCAGTGGCTTAAAGTCCTGGAGGGATGAAAGTAAGTCTGAAGAGGGAAACTCCCGTTTCAAGAGGCCCGTTTGGTTTTTCTGTCTAGATAACAGTGAACCTCATGTGGTACTTCACATAAAGCATTTATTTAATCTTTGATGAGGTCGTTTTTCCACTGCCAGTCCTGGATATATATCTTATCATGGCAACAGCATTTTGGACAATGTTTCATCAACTATAAAATCCTAAAAACGTCTGAAAGTAGAAGCTTGGAAGCTGTGAAAATGCATGTCTTTAGCGGCAGCTTGAATGCTGTTCAAGCCTGGATAATCTACTGTATGTGCTTGCGCACTTGTGCATTATGAGTTAGCAGGTGTTTAAAAGTAGCATTAACACCCCCCCCCACACACACACACACACACACACTCTGCAGTGCTTTGTGTGGTTTCTGACTGTACTTGCTACTCATCACAATCCTAAGACAATATGTACAAGACATAAGATGCAAGTTCACTCAATTGCTGCCTAAGAAATGAAGCGACCATGTTAACCTTGTACTCGGACTCCCTTTGAACTTCCTCGTCCTCCTCCTATGGAGGAGCAGGGAGCACCTCAGTCTAGACAAGATAGTGTTAATATTTTCAGACAGAAAAACATACAAAATTAGTCACACGCTGAGGCGTGTAGTGAACATCGCCCCGAGCTTAATGACATGCTTTGTTTTCTAAATCTGCTCTAGAATGCTGTTCATAACGTATAAAAGCTCTCACGTGAAGTTAAAACAAAGCCTAATGGGAATGCAACCTCCTCTACTTTTGACTTTTTGATGCTGGCTTTTTTTCTCGGAATCAATCTGGAACTACATTTTTTAATAGCATAGTCTTTACAATTGATTGTGTGGGCCTGGAGATGATCAGAAAGAAATCTCTGTATGAAGTTTTTTGCAAAGTTTTTTGATATGGCAATACATTCATTTTGCCATATCAATTATTGATATACTGCTGCCAAATACTGATATTTTTATTAAAACGGACGATGCTCTAAACAGATGCCAGTTTCCTCCTGCTCCTGTGGGTGTTTATCAAATGAATGACTGTAAATTGGGCAGAAGTCGTTATAAAGATTATGAGGGGGGAAATTGTGGACATCATGAGGCAATTCACAGACCTGATGGATTATTGAAAGAAAATAATAATGACACTAACATGATAGTACAGTGAATATACTGCACATTAAATTCCAGTTTTTTTTGCCTTTTTAGGGAAACTTTTTCTTCTTCTGTTACACAGAAACCTGTATTATGATTGTGTGTTACTGTAACTGTGGGCATTGGATTGGATTACGAGTTACTCTCTGATTCCTATCCATCATTCAAAGCTGTATGAATAATGCATTTTTTACAATGCTTTGCTTAATATTTGAAGCTTTGTCTATGTTTAACGTGACAATGCAATTTCAACATTACATATGTATGACTAAAAAAAAGGGTCAAAGGTTTATGACCAGTAGACCAAGTAAATCAATTAAAAACTTGTATCATTATAAAATCTTGCAAAGGTTTGTTTCTTTGCATCCTTTCTCTCACATATTCCACAATAAAACTACATCCAATGGCGCAGGAAGAAACTTGGAGTCATTTATTGCTCCAGCACACAGGAACTGGTTCATGTCTGGGTATCTGGTAGCTGTAAGTGAAGATCATACTAGAAATAATCAGTCTTTTTTGTGTTGCAGCTTCAATTTGATTGATTCTGGCTTATTGCTCTTTACGTTTTCAAGGCATAAAAACAAACGACATGTTATACTGGAATAAATGCCACTATAGAATCACTGGATCACAGGCATCTGAGTTGAGCCTGGATGCTTTTAAGCTGGCAAACCCGCCTCCCGTGCTAGTTTGCGCATTTTAATACTTATATAATAATTACAGCACACTACTCTCAGTATCAGTGTGAGAGCACAGGCCTGCTCTCACACCGTGTAGGTGAGGATGTGTGACCATTTGCGCCCCAGGGCATCCTGAAAGATGAATCCTTCCATGTTTATGGTTGAAGGCTGGAATTATATTTAAATTAAATAAATAAAACTTATGACCTTTAAAGGAAAGTTTCTTTTCTTTCTTTCTTTTTTTAAACTCACCCATCCCTCAAAAGTCTCCCCTGTGTTGGAGGTTTCGATTAAGTCCTCGAACTGAATGGTGCAGTTGGCCACAAAGTCATCATATCCGATTGGAGTTTCGTGGAAAACTGCCAGCTCGATCTGTTTGCCGTCGTTCACATTGAGGCAGAACTCCTCGTTGTACGTGGGCATGTTGGTTTTCTGTTTGGTGTGAGTCTGTCCAATTTTGTAGTCGTCCACCTTCACCACAATGTAGGGGTCCATGGCTGGAGGAGCCTTGTTGAAGATGACAGTGTGCCGCAGGGAGAAGGTAGTCGGTTTCAGGTCCACCGCCTCGCCGATCCGGAGCTTTAGATACCCGTTAAACTTCATGTTTACCAAGCTTATATATGCGCAAAGTTAAAAAAGACTAAAGAAATGCAAAAAAAAAAAGGCGAAGAAAATGGTTTAAACCGTTATGGAGAAAAAGGCATTCACGCTCAACTTCATGTCAACAAGGACCAAATCACCGGTAGAATCACTTCAGTTCTTGGTGTCAGCTCATCCTGTCTTAAGGTTCCTGTGCTGACCTGCACCCCCCCCCCCCATTAACCCTTCCTGCACCGCGTTTACTGTCAGCGCCAAAAACTGCGGCGCAGAATCGCTGCGAACCTGTTTCTAAGTTTCAGTAAATAGGAAGCAACAGCATGCTGAGGGGTAGGCTCAAGTTCCGCATAACTTATCACACAGCGCACACATACACAAACCCTGTCACTGTGTGTCGGCGCGTCACATGGTTGCATTTGTAGTTCTTGTTTAGAAAATTGAGTCTAGTACTATATTGACCATGATGCAACACTCTCTTTGGTGAAGGTGTTGTGGTGGGTCACCTGTCCTGTGATGAGTGGTGAAACACCGCCCCTGGTGGCTGTGACAGTGTACTACAGAGTCCAAGTTTCTTCCCAAATATAAGATAAACTTTAATGATCTCACGTCGGGGAAATTTGCACATTATAAGTACAAGTACAGTTAAGGATGAAATAAAATAAAATAGAATAGAATAGAAATGGGGTGGTGCAGTGGGCAAGACACTTAACCCACATTGTCTAAGTGTGAATGTGGTTGTTTTGGGTGGTGGTCAGAGGGGCCGTGGGCGCGAATTGGCAGCCATGCTTCCGTCAGACTGCCCCACCTGCATTACATTACATTAGTAGCTTACCACCACCAAGTATGCTTGAAATGTGAATGAATAGTGCACGAAACTGTAAAGCGTCTTTGAGTACTGTGTAGATAAATAAAATGTATATGTACCATATGTGAAAATACACTGTATGCATAAGTGAGTCAAGTGTCCAAGTGACATCGTGATGTGTTGTACAGTCTAACTGCTGTTGGGATGAATGACCTGCAAAAGCGCTCCTTCTTACAGCGTGGATGTTTCAGTCTCTGACTGATGGAGCTGCTCAGCTCACCCGCAGTCTCATGCAGAGGGTGATGGGGGTTGTCCATAATGGACGTCAGGTTTGCTAACATCTTTCTCTCACCCACCACCATCACAATCTCCAGAGGACAACCCAGCACAGAGCTCGACCTCCGGACCAGTTTGTCAATCCTGCTCCTGTCTCTTTCGGTGCATCCACCCCCCCCAGCAGACCACTGCATAGAAAATGGCAGATGCTACCACTGAGTCATAAAAAGTCTTTATCAGTGGTCTGAGTTGTACCTGAAGTCTGAAGTGTACAGACTGAACAGAAAGGGTGAGAGGACCGTGCCCTGTGGCATCCCTGTGGTGCAGACTACCACACCAGACACACAGTCATGACACCTCACATACTGTGGATTGTTGGTGAGGCAGTCAGTGGTCGATGCAGTCAGCTGACTGTCCACTCCAGCTCCCCCCAGCTTCACTCTCAGCAGTGCAGGCTGGATGGTGTTGAAAGCACCAGAGAAGTCAAAGAACATGACCCTCACAGTGTTCCCTGCCTGCTCTAGGTGAGAGAGAGACCTGTACAGCAGGTAGATGATCTTTGGCACTGGAACTATGCAGGAAGTCTTCCACAGTTCAGGAACCCTCTTCAGATTCAGGTTCTGGTTGAAAAATATCAAAAATACAACAAATTTATGTCAACAGCAAAGATATTTAAAGTATAACTTCAAGGGCTTCTTCAAGCTTTTAAAACCTTTAAAGAGATTTTTTTTGTCAGACTTGACTGGATAGTCTTCACATGCAGTTTTCATACTTTAGATTGTAGTTTGCTAGAACCACAAAGAGGAGGAAACCTCAGAAGCACAGATCAGCTGACTGCAGCCTGTCCACAAAGAAAATCTACACTCACATTAGAGCTCACAAAAAAATGATTGCATGAGGGAACCCAGGGTTCT
>VUQJ01028127.1:5282-15503 GCA_015108635.1 Andinoacara biseriatus | reverse complement strand
AATGAGCAACTTAAAAAAAAAAAAAAAAAAATGCAGGTATGTCATCGACAAGCCAAAACTCTGAAAGATGACTTCTGCTCGGGATGATTGTGCTGCCTCTTGTTGCCCAAGCTGCCCCGTGTCTCCACTCTCTCCATGTGAGCTGTGTTTGAAAAGGCAGCGAGCAGCATGAGGTCAGCGCGACTCTGTCCGCTCGTGTCACATGGTTCTTTTCATCTCTCCATGCTGCCATTATGGCAGGTCACGGTGTGAAGGGCACCACAGCGGCAGGGCATGCTGGGATACATGCACTGTGAGTCACTCTCCCACCGGCGCTCGCAGCCCTTGAGGGTTGATGGTACGTGTTGCTAGGGTACGCTGGCAGCTGCATAAGCTCTGCCTGGTAACCAACCTATGGACTATTAGTTCTGGTTGGGCCCCCGTAGGAAGTGGTTTAGCACATGCATTTTAATTCTACATCTGTATTCAAATGGGGGACTATTGTTGGCTAAAATAGTCATGGTGAAAAGAAAGTACACCCTCTGCCATTGATAAGGTTTTCCATAATAAGGAAAAAGTTATTTAGTCCTTGTTTGGTCTTAAAATGAGGTAAAGATGAAGATGAGATGTTACACCCCAGGACTCAGTAGCTTGTGGAACCAGTTGTAGCAGAAATAACTTGAACTAACTTGGTGTTTTCTGTATGACTTTATCGGTCTCTCACATCGTCGTGGAGGAATTTTGGCCCACTCTTCTGTTCAGTTCTTTGAGAGTTGCAGGCCTTCGTTTCTGCACAGTTCTCCTAAGATTCAGTCCAGCTGAGGTTTGGACTTTGGGCCACTGCAACGCTTTGATTCTGTTCTTTTTCAGCCATTCTGTTGCAGATTTGCTTTTGTGCTTGGGATCATTGTCCTGTTGCACGACCCCAGGCCAAGCTTTAGCCGTCAGACGGACGGCCTGACTTTGGTATACGGTGGAGTTCATGGTCGTCTCAGTGACTGCACCGTTCACAGGGCCTGTGGCTGCAAAACAAGCCCAAATCAGCACCCCTGCAACACTATGCTGGACAGTTTGTCCTGATACGCTGTTTGGTTTTGTGCGTGTTGGCTAAACGTCCCCACTTTGGTCCTGTCTGCCCAAACTACGTGATTCCAGAAGTCTCGTGGTTTGCTCAGATGCAGGTTTGTGAAGCTAGGCCGTACTGCCATACTCTTTTTTAGGTAGAAGAGGCTTTCTCCTGGCAGCCCTTCCAAACAAACTGTACCTGTCCTGTGTTTTTAAATGATGCTAGCATGACCTTAAACATTTAGCATGCTAACTGAGGCCTGTAGAGCAGCTGTTGGGTTTTTGTAACTTCTCTGAGCTGCACGGTCTGACCTTTGGGTCAATTTCCGGGGATGTCCACTCCTGGGACGGCTGGTATCTGTCTTCAGTGTTTTCCATTTGTGAATCAACTTTTTCACTGTATAATGAAGGACAAATTTATTTATTTTTTGCCATATTTCTGCTGCTGTAGTGCATTCATTAAAAGTTCCACCTCATCAGTCAAAACTACGGAATTTCTGGTCGTCATCGTTTTCCTCCTCGGGAACCATCCAAACCCCTGACTGACAGATGCCGGTCCTGTGAACGGGAATATGATGTGTTTATTAGTAAAAACACAGTTTTCCATCATGTTTGCAAACAAACTGCAGAGCTACCAGCGTTTGAGGCTCCATGTTCTCAACTCCTAAAATATGTATAACAGATGTGGAAAGAAATGTGAGCAAAAGTGAGGAGAATTCAAATTTCAGTTTGACTCAAGCTGGGGGGATTTCAGCCCATCTGTGATGGACATGCTATGTGTGGATTTTCAAATGAAAACAACCAGGGATTATTGATGCTGAGCTTGTCACATCACTCACACTCCTGTATGAAGAAAAATCTGGATCAAACACGATCTCGTGTCTCGTTCCTGCTCGGCTTTCCCAAGAATCACTGAAACGACTCCGGTGAATGGTGTGGGAATGATGGGAAGGTGTCGCGTTACACGTTGAGAGAAGCCTGTTTGAAGTGCAGTGTCAGCACTGATTTGTTCATAAGCTTGATGGTTTACATTTAACTGATTGATTAGCATATCTGATCGTCAAGGCTGCCAGTTTTTTGTTTCTGTTACCTTCCCGGTTTTATGAAGTTTTCTTGCCTCGTCTGGCAAAATAAGCAACGCTCGCTGCTTATGAATCCTGCAAACCTGCCAGCTTTTTACCACTTAACTCCGGCTAGGCTCCCTCTCTTTTCTGAGCCCCGTCTTTATATCCACCTTGGCAAGACGTGGCAATCTACAGCACAGCTATCAAAGCAGCCAAACACATCTCAGGCACTTCAAATGGAATTTAGGAAACATGGAAACTTTACAGCATAACATACATCTGTCCCATTACACTCAAGATTTGAGCCCAGACATCAAACCACATTATCAAGTTAAAGCTGCCGTTGGCCACTGGCCTGACCTTTGTGGAGACAAAGCGATAATCTCTGGACACCAGTATGAGTTCACACTGTGAACGAGGCTGTGAAAAAGAATGGCGCATCCTCCACTACACTAGCCAGCTCATCAGGCATGCAGTCCCAGCTGGCGTGGTGGCAATATGAAACACATAAACCCTTCTGATATTAATGACTCTGTCGAGCTGAAAGCTTCTGATGCTATTCGGAGATAGGCGCTAAATGTCCCAGAGTACTGAGAACACAACATTATATGCATTCATATAAATATCCTCTCATCTCTGCATAAGACTGCCTGTCCTTGAGTTCCCATGAAAATAATAAGAGGTGGGCCTCATGTAACTCAATACCCAGATATTGCCTGCAGTGGTGGCGCCGAGAGATGAAATGAAATCAGAACAAGGTGATGACAATGATGCCACTTGTGGTCGAGTTGGAGACTTGAGATTCATTCTCCTTGTTTTTCAATCCCCACTCCAATCTCAACAGACCCCTTTAGCCTCCTCCTGGCAGTCCTTGACATTATTTTGCTTGTAATAGTAACAATAATCAGAAACAGGGCTGCAAATTGCCTTAAATGAAGTAACCACAGCAGCTGTTATAACTTGAATGTAAATTAGAGGATTAGATGTGTTGGGGGGGAGGGGGGGGGCATATGAGAAGACTAAGACCACTCTCATATATTAAAGTAAATTTGACATTAATGCCGAGCGCTGACATTGGAAACGGGGAGAAGGAGCTCCTCTGGCTCTTTGCAGAGTTAATAACATTTTCCAATCAGCACCTCTAATACTTTGCAATTAACATATTAGATCTCAGTGGTTTAAAAACTGAATCAGACACAAGCTACTGTTGCTGAGGGTGTGTGCCAAACTCATTTCAGGACCAGTTGCCAAACAACCGGCAGAAAAACTGGTTAAATGTGATCATTAGTGTCAGCTGGCTGTAGCTTCATATTTACAGTCGCTTCTCGTTCCCAATTATGACCGTTTTTTCAAAGTCATCGGCGTCCCACAGATATGCACAAGGTGTCCGTTCAGTGCGGACAGCACCTGGTTTAGGTTAATTATATCGCACACTGGACAAGAAAAATCTGTCCAGCTTAACACTCATTTTCATTTGGGCCCAACTTTTTAAAAAAAAGTCTCTCATTTGGTCTCTGGAAAAAAGTAGCTTCTATGTAGGAGCCTAAATCTGCAGTCCTGGGGAGGGAGTGATTCTGTGCCACATACCCCATTTTTGATTTATTTTCTCACAGTCAGAGGACATAAACTGTTGCTGAACCAGTGCAATGTGGAAAAACTGTGGAAGAAGAAATGTTCGGGCTGCCCCTTCCCAGCAAGGCCCCCTAATCAGTTCTTAAAACAGGCCAAGAGTCTGTCATCTCTGGGGGGTCCCAAACGTCCTTTAGCACCCAGATCTGTCACACACCTGCCACTGTCCTTTATAAGGGGCTCGTACACTGGATCCGTGCCGATGAGACCGGTTATCAGCCCCTCCTGCAGCACTTCAATAACAGCGTCAGTGTCGGGTTCCCCTGCAGCGGGGCACTTCACATGGATGGGGGGCAATCAAAGGCCACTCTTCAACATTAGGGAAGACTGGCCTGAATTTAACCCTCCTCCTCTCAAGAGCCTGGAAACTCACAGTGAGCCAGTGTCCAATTTCTCTGCTAGTTTACCCTCTGAACTGTGAGGACGGATGGAAGGGCAGCTTAGCCTCTTATGGAGACCTCCAGGGATGGGTAGCACTGGAGCTGGATGGACCCAAGAGGCCCTTGATTTTATTACATGTCTGTCAGGAGCTGGCCTTTGCTGCTTCCTGTTCAGGAATTCCCCCTAAATGGCCAGAGCACTGTGAACCAAATGATTACACATTTATGCAGATAGCGCGATCTTGTGCTGAGAGGACTTGCTGCTCAGAGTCCAAAGACCCGGGCTGCAGCGGAGACTTCGCTCAAATGAGCTCAGATTGGCTAGAATATCAAGGAAACCATTATTATCACCTCCCGTTGCCCAGAGTGCGGTGCCACAGCCGATCATCGGCACTCCGCGCTGCCAGCATGTCTTTTTGCCCACCAAGTACAACACTCTCCATTCCCGCTGTTCCCCATCGTTGGACGATGACGTCATTCCGAGTCATCCTGATGTACCTGTTTTCTCAGCAAAATGAAAGATGAGAGGAGGAATTACCCTGTAATTATTTTGGGATGTCGAACTCATTATAAAATCTTCATGCCTGACATTTAAAGACTCACGCCAGTGTTAAATTATCGGTGACAAGCATCAACAAAATGGTCAATCCAGGCTGGTTGCAGTGTTTGAATTGGATTGTTGTGCCGCTGGTGAGACCGAGACCTTTAAGCAGTACTGACAAATCCCACCTCTGGTTTGCCGCAGATGGCACAGCAATCCACCCAAGCAATGAATAAAATAGTAGGTGTTGAGCCCTAATATCCCACGTCTAGGACTATTCCCACTTTGAGGCGACAGCCGCAGCCAAGTCAAACAAACAAAGCTACACTTTCCATGTGCCGTACTGAAATAGCAGCTACCGAAAATGTCAAAGCGTGCATTCACTTCTTGTAACAGGTTATTTCAGTGCTTTGGTTAAATTCATTTGATTATTCATTTGTAATCAGCCACCTTTGTTGCTCAGATCACCACCAGATACTTTGAGATTAGCACAGCAGCTAATTGAAAAGAAGCTGATCATTTCCCAGCGTTGTGTTCAATCAGATAATTCTGCTCGAACCCCTAATTTAGGTCTGCTGACCGAACCGCAGTCAGACTCACTTCATGTTATTCCTCGTTCCTCTGTGCTGAAAACAGCACTCAGCTTAACAATTACAATAATATTTATGCTAACTGGCTAAGGTTACCCACTTTAGACAAAGATCACAGCTGTGGAGTATATTTTTATATTTTAGTTAATAGGTATATTTCCAGTGCTCGTCTGGTCTTATTGAGTTATCAAAGAGCTTTACCCACAGGCATCAATCGTGGCTCCTGGAGAAACGACTCGTTTGATTCGAGCACAAACTGCTCACCCACACCAAGCTCCTGTGCCGCCCGGGAATCGAACCCAGGTCACAAGACTGGGAATCTTGCATGATACCGCTACACCAGCGGCACATTAGCTTCCTGAGAGTTCGGTGGAGTAAGCGGGAATCAAACGTTCGATAACCTCACACACATTCCTGTGAACTCCACAGCCTTCTTTCAAAGTGTGCTCGCACTATCGTGCAGCAAGCACATAGGGACAGATATGATTCATAACTCATTTACAGCCTGTCTCATAAGATCAAGATGACTCAAAATTTATGACGAGCCATTATTCTTATTAGGCTTGTAAAAGAAGGCATTAGCCCACACCAGGCATTAGTAAAATTCACTTCTCCTAACAAGGGGGCAGGCTGGGGTGAGAGAACACTTACACTCAGCCGAGCTCTACAAGGTGATGGCAGGACGCCCAATTTCTTAACTAGTGATGTTCCGAACTGATAAATATGACAAATCGTGGCTCTCTGGCTTATGAGGTTTGAAGGGGAGTTCAGGAACGAAGAGGCATTCCCGCACTGAAATCTGATGTTCGTCTTAGACAAAATGAACAGCTGATTGCGTGCGAGGTAAAGCAAGCAATAACTCATCATGCACGTCAAATTGAGCTCAAGAATCTTCCATTCATAGCATAATGATGCAAGACAAAATAAAATAAACAAAGTGAGGGAGCCCTGTGGCTCATGATTCTGCACGGCAGCTTTAGGAAATCCATCTGCCCCAGGACAGTCAAATCCCACAAGGAGGACCCCGGAGGAGTGACGAGCACATGCCCCGGTTTCTTTGATTTTCTTTTTATATGACACGCTTCTCACATGACCAGATAACTTTGCAGTGTCTGTCAGACAGCTGGGCCAAGCAGAGAGCAGACGAAACAGAAAGAGGTTTGGAACCAGTAGCTACTGTATCCGTGTTTGTGGTTCCACATTAGAAATCTTGAAAGGAATCCTCATTGCGATTGCTTTGGTTGCCGGCAGATTGCCGTGGTCACCCATAGCAGACCCCAACGTACCACTGAGTGCTAGTGAAACCAGAAGCAGAGATGAGCTCTGCTGCAGAAACCAACACATTCTGCTGTGAATACGAATGTTCTCCGTTTCCTGTTTGCGTCGCACTCCAAGTGGTTGCAGGCAACTCTGTGTCTTCCATGCAAACTACAGGTGACCGTGACAATCTGCTGGCAACCAAAGCAATCGCAATACACCATAGAGCGCTTGGCAATCACTTTCACCTAGCAACAGGAAGCCCACTCGCCCACTCACACTCGCCCACACTTTTCTCTATCCACGGGTGGTTTCCAGAGTGGCTCGCTGGGCGCTCTCCTGGCCTGCATGACTGAGGCTTTGGCAATCAGTCCTACAGTAGAAGGCAACCAGTGACTGCCAGCTGCTCTCTAGGCCCATGTGATTGTGGCCTAACTGACACCTCAGCCCTAATAATACAATCTTTAAGCCCTAATGAAATTTAAATGAAGGATTTTTTTTGTCATGAAGGAGACGATTAGCCTCAGAGACCAAAACATTTTTGTGTCAGGATGTAAACAAGTTGATTTCTGCTGTAAAACTGAGCATTTTACAAAGAGGTCCAGCTTCGTTTTGGAGCCAAGTGACCGTTTACAGAGCAGCAGTTTTTGGCAGCAGTTCCTTTCTGGCTTCATTTTTCAGGCCCTCAGGTTGCTGCTTCTTATGAACTGAAGCAAACAGCCAATTTTAAGCATTTCAGCTTCACTCTCAATGTGCTGCTCAGATTTCTCTCCCTGTGTGATAAAGCAAAATTTGACTGATGGCTAATTGTTTTACATCTGCTACACATTTAAGTCTGGCTTGTCTCTAGTTTTCCAACAGAGGTAAAAACGTAATCATGACCATTAGTGATAATGATCACAAAAATATGAGAACAGCAGCATCGGACTGGGAAACAAAAGATTTCCTTTCAAAGCTAGGCGGGATATTCAGGCAGGAACATCACAGGAAATATTAACAACTGCACATTCCACTTGAATAAAAGCAATTAATTAGCATGTTTCGTGTAATACGACGCACTAACCTCCGGGCATTCACGATGGCATCAGCCTTCAAGTACATCAGTACCTCGCACAAGTGAATATTGTCGCCTTATAGGCAATGGGGAATATCTTTCACCAGGTCTCCAGGGGTGCAAACACCATTAAGGAATATGAATTCCATCCCACTCATTCCATCATCACATCCACTAAGAGTCAAATTAACATCTGATGTTCTTCAATTTGTTTGTGACATAAAAATGCCATAAAATCCTGAAGGCTCTGCTTTAAACCTAAAAGATGTAAATATTTTGCCCGGGAAAATGTAAAATTAAGGCAGAGTCGATGCTGTGTTGTGATGTGTTTTCCCACTGACAGTTTCTTATGGTTTTGTGGTTACACATTAGTCCGTCATCTCCAGCAGTCACCAACTCTGGATCTCCTCATTGATCCCACACAAAACAAATGGCAGTCTCTGACAGCAGGACACAATGCTTCATCCTGCCCAATCCATTAACCTCTATCACATGGCTCCTACTCTGAAGATGGAGTACACTGTTGTCCCACTGATAGACAGAAAGATGGAGAAAAGTGGGCGAGGGGAGGGCCGGTGGTGAAGGAGCTCTGAAAGCAGCAGAGCAGAGCCTGTGTGAGAGGAAAGTGAGAAATAAGAAATAAGCTGCAGCTTTTCCAAAAAAAATAAAAAAGAAGCTCTCTGGCACCACGTTTCCTTGGCTACGTTATGAAAGAAGAGAATAAGAAGACTGAGTTTGGATCCTTTTGTTAATCACACTCTTCCCAAAGGTCAAGAATGAGCCTTCACACTCAATTAACAGACCAGCTGATTTATCCCAGTGTTTACTGCAGCAGTAGCCTGTTCATTAGGAAAACAATGGTACAGTCTGAAGGGTGTTTGCCTGCAGAGCCGCCTTCATTCTTTGTGGCACAAACTCAACGAGGTGCTGGAAACATTCCCCAGAGATTTTGGTCCATGTGTCAGCTGCACATCTGCATCAGCAAATCTCTCATCCACCTCATCCTAAAGGTGCTCTGGGGGGGGTTGGCATCTGGTGACTGGGGAGGCCCTTTGAGTGCAGTGAGCTCATTGTCAAGCTCAAGAAACCAGTTTGAGATTATCGGAGCTTTCTCAGCACTATCCTGCTCCCACTGTGGTCATAAAGGGATGGACATGATGAGCAGCAATACTCACACTGTCTGTGGCATTTAAACAATGCTCAGTTAGCAAGAAAATATCCTGCACACCATTATAAGACCAGCAGCAGCCTGAACTGTTGATACCATCCAGGATGGACGCTTGCTTTCATGCTGTTGACTCCACATTCTGCAGCAGATGATGAGACGCATCAGACCAGCAAACATTTTTCTTCTGTTGTCTAATTTTAGTGAGTTTGTGTGAATCGCAGCCTCAGGTTTCTGCTCTTAGCTGAGAGGAGGGGTACCTGGTGTGGCCTTATGCACACTCAGAGATGCTCTTCTGCAGAGCCTGGTGGCAACAACTGGTTATTTGTTGATGACTAATTGTTTTTTAAATTTATTTATTTATTGGTTAATTGTCTTCCTATCAGCGTGAAGCAGTCTGTCCTTTGTCCTGTGACCTCTGGTGTCATCGAGGCATTTTCACCCACTGAGCTGCTGCTCGCTGCAGATTCTCAGCGTGTCAGTGCCGACCAAACCTACAGTGAATATAGCAACTCATAAGCAGTGCTGGCAAAGTGTCTCAACAGCTGCAGTCAATTACTCAATTATTGCATCAAATTACCTTTACGCCACAGCTCATATGTACAAAAGTAGCCTAAGCAGAATTTTAAAAAAAGGTATGAATCATTCATACTATTCTGCTATAGAACTAATATGAGAAGTGTAACGTTTGCCAGGAAACATAACAAATGTCTGATGCTCACAGACGGCAATTTTAGAGGCAGAGGATTGCATTCAGATTATTTTATAAGTGAAATCTGGAAAACCCAGCTCTCATTGTCCACAGTAACCTGGATGCTACATCTACACAATAATGTAGACCACAGGCCTGAAAAGCAGCTGTCATATGCTAAAGCCGGGTTATAATGGGACTTTAAATTGGACAGTTGTGTTCCTGTCTTACTGGAAAATTGTACCACCAACAGCCACCACATACTCTGGCAGGTTGGGGAGAAGTCAGTGGGTCTTCATTAAAACCAAACCACAGCATGAAGAGGAGGAGGAGGAGGAGGAGGAGGCAGCCTTGTTCTCTCTGGGCAGCGTTGGCTTCGTCAGCCCTTCTTTGTAATTAGAACAGACCTCCTCCTCCTCCCACTGTAATTAACAGCAATAGGAAGTATGCTGCAGTTCCGCCTCCTGCTTTGTCATGCTGATATGTTTCTGGACCTCGGCTGATACTGGGTGGGCGACATTTCCTGCTGCAGCAGTACTGAAATATGAATCTCTCAACTTAGTTTGTGCTCCTTTGTAGTTACGTACAGTTTATGACATTAGTCACACGTTCTGCTGGGGCTGCAGTTAGTGGTGGTACTTTTAACGTGCTTTCTCGTGTCCGTGAATGTGGTGGGCAAAACGTTTTATGATGCATTCAAGTTCAACACATCTGCAAACTGCAGCCTCATCGTTCAGCATGTCCTTAAATCAACACCCCTCTGACTTAATGAATTAATTAAGTCAGAGGGGGTCAAAGTCAGTAAA
>VUQJ01028126.1:0-18820 GCA_015108635.1 Andinoacara biseriatus | reverse complement strand
TGTAACACTGTCACAAACAAGGAGGACGCTCCTGCTGCAGGATGATGTGGCTGGAACAAAGAAGATGAAACTGAAAGGTGTGTGTGGATGTGATTCCATTGTTTTTAAGCCACCAGGTGATGATTTTTGAACGGGGCATTACATCATTACAGGTGATGTTTTATTTTGTAATCATTGGCACTTATTACCTCTGTTACCTATCAGTTAAACACTCAGTGTGTGTGTGTGTGTGTGTGTGTGTGTGTGTGTGTGTGTGTGTGTGTGTGTGTGTGTGTGTGTGTTGGTGCCAAGGGCTGGACTGGTGCTTGGTGCCAGCATGGATAAAGAGCAGATGGCGGTCCTTACAGGGTAGAAAACTTCCAGTTCCCACATTCACCCTTTCTATTCAGCCTTCACTCCCATACTTCCAATTGCAGCATGGCATGTGTGTCAGCAATAGCTTAGATTTATACTTGAATGCATGCTTGTAGGGGGAAAAAAGAACAAAAAAAATCTGTTCTCTCATGAAAACTATTTCTTTTCATGGGGTAATCATATTAGCAATTAGAACTGTGCAGTGTGACCTCACGAATAATTGGAAAAGGACTTTCTTAGCTAATGTCATTGTCCATGTTACTGAACCAGTTTGATGACTTTGGGAATCTTATCTGCCTGTGACAAGAATATATATTTTAGCATGTGATAGCCACGGTACCTTGCTAGAATAAATGCTCCTAATTTCCTCAACAATTGTCTGTTTTCTCTTTGTGACATACAGTAAGAGCTTCAAGTGAAAGACGTGCACTAAAACTCAATGTGCCTTTGTCTTGTAAATAGTAGTGATTAGATACTAGATCAAAAAATCAAAATACATTTTAATACATACAGTACAGAAAACAAATGAGTCGCAATGACAAGTATTTAACTTAACTGAAAATACATACATATTAGAAACAGGATTTTCTGATTGGATGTCAATGATTATAACTTTCAACAGTAAAGGGTGTAACCTTTTATTTGTCTCTTTGCTGTTGAGGTCTGTGGTGGTTTCAACCTGCTAATATCTTAAAAAGCTTTCTAAGGCTTTCAGAACGCACCTATAACAAGTTGTACAGATAATCAGAAATATACGAGAAAAATCAGATACAAGTTGCATATTTGCCATCTAGGACTGGTGATCCTAGCAAATTCAGCCCAAGAGATCCTTTTTATACAAAAATAAGTTTCCAAGAGCCTTAAAATACCATCACAAAATCTCCAGATAACTCTAGCAACTATTGCTAATATGCATGAGTCCTCAAACAGGTGAGTGCCATACCAGGAAAAAAAAAGAGTTAAATCTGCAAAAAAAACCACCTTGGACAAACATGCAGTTTTCTGATTAACAAAGGGACAAATACAAGAGTTTTTGGAAGAATGTGCTTGACTTACAACCCAGAAATAGAGTAACTGCAGACGTTTTTGGCATAGGCCCCAAAGACATCTTTTCAAAAGAACCTCATACCAGCTGTGAAACATGGTGGTGCAAATGTTTTGGTTTGGGGTTTCTTCATTGCCTCAGGGACTGGGCAGCTTTGAGACATTGATTCAGCTACAAATTCTGCATTATATCAAAGGGTGCATGAGATAATGCAAAACTATTTATTTATTATGAGGGTTTGGAATGATCTAGAATCAAGCTGGAGTTATAGTGTGCAGTGCATGGGATGCAAGAAAACCATCAAACATCTTGATCTTTGAAATTTTTGATTGAAATGCTGGTTAAAAAACAAAAAAATCATCAAGGTCAGAGACTGGTACACAGTTATCCAAAATACTAGAATGAAGCTTCTTCCAAAAGGGGCAATAGCTTTTGAAGCCAAGGATAAATCTATCTTTTCCACAAGAGAATGTGATGGGATTTAACTTATGGTTTATATGTAGTTTACATAACATGAACAATGACCTGTAAGTAAATAATTTACCTTGTTATTCATAGCTGTATTCTTCCTTACATCCTGCTTCCTCAGAAGAGGAGAGGGATCATTGATACAGGATGGAGGATGTGAGAGAAACATAAGAGGAAGCAAGTCTTATCTCTTAAGCAAGATTTTGATGTCACTCGTCACGGTTCCAAAAATGTCCTCACTTGAAAGGTCCAAAACTCAGTCTGGTCCCCTTTAAGATAGGTTGAAATGACACACACACACACAGACACACACACACACAGAAAAAAGCATACCAGCTGCACTACCAAGGCTGGTAAAAATGAATTTAGGTGAAGAAGAAGAAGATAGATTGTCTTCCAACTACCTGACTTATTTTAATAATGTTCTTTGAGTCAACATTTTAGCACTAATGTATGAACTAAAGTCTTAACTGATAGTAAGAAACCATATGTGGTTAATGTGAAAGTGCTCAGTATCTTTCACTTTCATTTTCTCAGTCTTACTCTTTGAACATTTCATAAATTACTGTTTGATTTTTCTGCCAAGTATAAAGCATGATTTTTTAAAATCTATTTACTGTTCACAGGTACATGAAAAGGCAATAAAACTAAAATATTCAAATAAAAAAACACAAATGGTTACGTACTGTAACATAAACACCAAATAACAATAGCACCATAGGCTCTTGGCTTCAAGAGCACCTAAAGAATTTGATTTGATGCCCCCGCTTAGGTCTGCGTTTTGCTCCTTACTCCACCCTTTGCTTCCCATCTGGCCACCATTGTCTGGCAGCCCTGAGCAACAGGTGGTATTGTTCCCACGGAGACAGTTACCGTGGTGGCACACTCGTGAAGGTGTAGCCTGTGCACACACACTGGCCACTTTACTAACCTGTTTCCTGTGTGTGTTCCTGCCAGACGGATGATGTCATGCCAGGAAGCGCACCGTCTCATCAGGTCATGTTACTACCAGAGTTCAGGCTTGCAGGTGTCTTACTAATGAAATTTCCCATGTGAAAGTTTTGCCTTTGCTGAGAAGAACGGACTTCAGGTTTCACTGCGATATCTGAATGACCCATTGAACCTGATCTCCCAAAAACTACTAAGTGTAGTCACCTTATAATACATTTGTACAATCAAACACTCACTTCTACTTGTTGAATTTTACTGAAGCACCAGAAGAATCAGAAATAAAAGTCCTTGTAGTTCTGTCTCTGCTTATCCAATCCTGGCACCAGATGGCAGGCATCCTCTTTTGTACAAAAAAAACAAAACAATAGAAAAATAAAGAATTATGAAGAACATGAAGGCAAATAACTTCATAAAATGAGGCTTCGTTATTGTTACTATGGTTATTATTGTTACCACTGTTACAGTGGTAACAAGAAGCAGGAAGAAGGTCCGGGGTTTGCACCTTCCGGTTGACTGGGCTCTTTCAGCTTGCTCCTGCACTCCTCTGGGTAATCTGGCTTCTCCCCACAGTCTAAAGGCATGCATGCTAAGTTAATTGATGATCTTAAACTGGCCATAGGTACGTATGTTAGCTGTGTGATAGACTGACAACCTCTCCCCTACTTCTCCCCCAAAGCCAGCTGGGATAGGATCCCTTGCAACATGAAGTTGGATAACAATAAAGATTAGTTTCCCTCACCTCATATTTCTCAGTGGTTCAGTGTCTGTACTTTAAACTATGGCTTTTACCATATACAAGCCTGTGTCCTGTGAGTCAGCCTCTGGCTGTATAATTCATTTCAGTTTTTCAGACCTCACTCAGCCCATCATTACCAGAGTCTAGACTTCTGTTTAATCATCTTTTTATTTAGGCCGCTCAATGAAGTTGATTAAAGTCATTAAAGTCAAGTATAAATGTATAGTTGTATTTTTAAGACTAGATGTGGCGTTATGTTTTAGTTTTATATTAGACAAACACAGAAACTGTATATCTGTCAGGTTCAGAAGGTCAGACACATTTATTCAATGGGAGGACTCAAAATAGTTTAATATTGAGGAAAGGCTCATTGATCTCAAAATCAGGTCATAACATTATTTTTTTTAGAAACATTCTCTTTATTTGTTGGGTCTTTTTTTAAACATATATGGTGTTCTGGTGCATAATATTTGTTGTAGCCAGACTGACTTTAGGCTGTCAGTGCTCATTAGGATAATGACTGTGAGACCTGGCAGGTGCCCAGACTTTGAGTGTGTTGGTTGGAGGAGGGAGGGGGCAATGTGAGCAAGGAAAGCTGCAATAGCCCAGGAGGAGGGGGGTAGCTCCTTAACAGGATCACATTACACCCCCCCCTTACACATACACACACACACACACACACACACACACACATTTTGTCTGCGATAAACAGACAAAACAGTGGCTGCTTCAGCTAACACAGATCAGCATAAATTTTGAAGAGGAAAAAGACAAATCTGCCATACAGTTGCTTTTCTTCTCCTCCTCCTCCTCCTCCTCCTCCTCTTCCTCATACCATCCAAGCTGCAGCTACAGACACAAGGTTTCGTGTTACAAGTTCTATCTTTTTGAAACATTGTGTAGCTACATCTGCAGTATGTCAGGCAGGGAATGTTTCCACCTACCAAATTATCCTGTTTCCTTTTTTCTTATTCTTATTCTTCTTTTTTGTGATGATGGGAGTAAAATTGTTTTTTATAATCAGGTTTGTTTTACAAAAAAGTCAAATTACATGAAAAGCTGTAACTATAAACAACTCCTTTCTTTTCCTTGTCTCAGAATTTATTTGTTTGATCAGCTTGAAATTAACTATGTACTGTTTTCTTGGGGTATTTAATTAATTCTGAATATAATTAATATCTTTAGCTAATCTGTCACACTTATTTTTTACAGTTTGCTACAGGTGCACTGTTTTAGAATAACAAGAAATAATGTTATAATAAGTGAATCAATGTAATTGACTAGAAAACAAACATTTAGGCCCAAATTGTGACCCTTATAGGATAAAACCTGTTATGCCTGTATGGCATTCATTACATGCTCTGAGACACTTTATGACCACTAATGTTTTATATAGCCTGACTAGTATAGTAAGAAATCGGGACACACTCACACACAAAAGTTCTGCTCAAATAGATTTAAACACAGGCACGCAGCTCCTTGGATCATGTCCAAACAAAACAGATAAATGTGAAACTGTAGTCATCTCCCACATCTCTTTGAAGCGGTTGTGTAGGCTCAGATGCTGGTGTGAGGTAGCATGTTTGTCACAAAATCCTTCACCCAGGTGGCATTCATCGCACACTCAAACATCACACATGTCTGCAGAGAGAGGCATCTCAGGGTGAGGAAGCAACTCAGATCATGAATAGAGCTTCAAAATAATCTTCAGGAGATTACTTTTGAAAGGCTTAAAGTGACTAAATTGCATTGTACAGGAACAAACTTGTTAATCTGACAGTTAGAAAACATTTTGTGACTTTGCTTCAAGTATTCAATAATTTAGATTCCTACTGCCTCATATCATCATGTTCTACTAACCCAGACATGAATCAAATTTAAGTTTGTTTTTATTTTTACTTTCTGTTTTTAACTGACTCACTTCCATTAAAACTACGGTTCCCAATGGTTTTAATGTACAAACACAAATAAAAGACTAAATCAACAAACAGCAAAGACCAAAAACCACTGATTAAAGTCTAAAGGAATCAAATCACGTGAACCCGGCTGCACGCCAGTAAGGGTGAAGTTAAAAGAACTTAAAATAAAACTGAAAATGTGGTTTTGATTCATTGTTAAGTGACTTCCCACACAGCGGGCACTTCTGCAATGGACAATTAATCCGTCGTAATGTAACATTTAACTTTTGTCACAGGTTTTGCTTTTGTTTCCATGCTGACACAGGGCAAGGAAGTGGTACTAAATGAAAGCCATACTAGCCATGTTCTCGGTTACGAGTGGCAGAGCAATAAAAATTTTCCCAGGAGCAAATAGGACGCGCCCTCCTTAAGGATAAAAATACATTATTCTTCCCTCCGGTTAAAGATGGTTTATTCCTCCTTAAGGATAAAGCGTTATGACCTCTGCACACACTGGAAGAGGGGAAAATGATTGTGTAGATTATTTTGATCCAAGAATCCCCCTCTGACAGGTGGCTGCTGATAGGTGAGGCTTCAACTCTGCTAATTCGAGTCACTGAATTGGACTGTGCCATTTTCAATGCAGATAACATGCTTTCCTATGTTTGTACTAACAACTCACTTAAGACAATTGCTTGAGGTTTGGAGAGGGAAATTCTTGCATTTTATTTTGCATGTCACATAGCACTAATTAACAAGTATCTCTGTGTGATAAACTGTGAGGGATAGCCTCTAGATGCAGCTTCTAAACAAAGCTTGCTAACCAACCTTACTAAAATTAGCCGATAACTTAGAACATGCTCTCTCATCCAAATACAGTCACATCTAGGTCCAAAAAAACAAGATGGTAATGGCCATAATGCTAAAATTAACTACTGTGTGGCTTTGCAGTACCTACCTCAGTAGTTTATATTGGAGATTATTTATCTGGAGTTCCGATAACTTATCAAACCTCATGTTGTATGTCTTCTGATTGTGTGTCTTAAAATGCGTACAACTTTTTTGTTTTCATTTCCATGCAAGACCTTCCCTCTGTTTTTCTCACTTTGTCACCCTCTCTCAGTGGCATAAGGGGGCTCTCCTACCCCAAACTGCAGTCTCAGTCCTAGGGCCTCACCACATGTACATGGGTATTTTGGTAAGCACAGCTTTTCCTTAGCATTTTGACTACATATAAATGGTGTTTTAGATCAATGAAAATTGTTTTTCTTCCTTTCAGGAAACTGTTTCTGCATTTACAAGGGGACAAGGATAACTGAGATTTTGTTTTGCAGCATCAAAGGTCTTCACCTTTATTTCCTTTTTTGACATCAGACTGTTTAACATGTTATGGTTAATAGGTGTCTGACTAGCAAACATTTCTATTCCATTAGGGCAGGGGTGGGCAAACTTTTTGGCTCTGAGGCCACATTGACTTTTTGAAATTTGACAGATGGGCCAGCACCAGATGCATACCTATGAAACATAAACATAAAAAAGGCATTAGTGTTAATACTTAAATTTACTATTAGAGGGAACAGTGTTGTTTTTGCCAGTGAATCAAAGTCTGGTGTTAGTTTTGTTGTAGCAATTCTCCGAATCCTCGACATCAGTCATAATTATTATATGATTTGATTTGGGCAATTCTGTACCAATCTTTGGCGGGCTGGATTAAAAGACCAATGGGCAAGGTGTGGCCCATGAGCCGTAGTTTGCCCACCCCTGAGTTAGGGTCATATTGCTACCAGTTGCTTTGGCGCCCCCTCGACAGCACTTGACGTTGTTTTTTCCATTTTTATGGGTACTGAGATATTTTTCAAAATAAAAGCAGAAAAATCCCTTTAAATAAATACCCACAAACATGTAGACACAGCCCCAGATTGTTATTTACCATCCATCTCTTTTTCTCTTTCAATAAACTTTATCTGATGTTGAAAGAGTTTGTGGCCCTTGCTAGTGAATACGAGTCTATTAAACTAGCACATTCATGTGTAGTATATTAGTGTGTGAGTTTTTAATTAATAAAAAAAATGCTGTGTTTTTTGTCCAGATTCCAAAGAAAAAAAAATCCTACTGAGCCAAAGAGCCAGAAAATGGCTGTGTATATTGTTGGTATGAAAGTATTTCAAATGAAAACAAAGATGCTCAAACGTATCAAGTGTGGAGCAGACAAATTTGGAAAGGTGAGAAGCAAAACGACGTAAACCACAGCTGTTACTCCTACTGATACTGAAGGCCTAGACAGGCCTATAATGTATAGGAAAGATTACTGACCCATTCTTGAACATTTTGATGAGTGTGTGAGGGAATACAGCTTGCCTGCTGTTCTCCAGTTGAGCTAAAGGAAAGTGATCTGTGGTGCAAAACAAAGGCAGAGGGGGTCAATCCATTAGCAGGTTAATGCAGTGTGCATTTGTGTGTGAGAGACAGATGTTACATACTGTTTTGTGGACATCTGAGGTAGATTGTAAAGTTATGGGTGGGAGCCTTTTCTTCACTCCGGACTGAAGTTAAAAAAAAAAACAACAACACTCTTTTCTAGCACGCCTCACTCTGTGTGAATAGTGTAGAAGCTTCCCAGGAGAGCTGACCTCTCTCTGCTGGTGGGAACCTATTTGTCTCCTTCCTTCTTTCTCCTTCTGCCTCTGAAAGGAGGATGCTTTAACCTACGCTACACTAACTAGAGATCGTCTTGAGTTTCACCTTTTACCAAACTCCCACGAGGACCCGCTCAGCTTTCTCAGGTTGAGAAAAACATGACAACCTTCACATGACAAATAAATAAATAAGCAGGACGAGGACGCTGAGACGTAGCATCAAAATAATCAAAATGTAAAGCATAAAACAGTCTGTGGATATATCTGATTTAACATAGCGAGCATGAAGTTGACAATCACACAATCACAAAAACAGCCTTCAAGATTTATATTAACTTCAGCTAAGCTTGGCTTGATGATTATTATAAGGACTATCAACTTTATTTTGCTTTGGCCTTCACTGATGCACCGGGACAAAGTGGAGACCAGCAACTACTAATATTGTAGGCAGGCGAGCACATGGCCTGTTGCTTCTGTCCTCTATGAAGTTATCCAATCAATGCTGATTATTAAAATGCAAATAATAACATAAGATGAATACTCAACTTTGTTTCTTACTCTATCATTAAAATTTTTCTCATAAACATCATAAACACACACACACACACACACACACACGCACAACTCTTACAGATTTCCTTGCTTTTTCTTTTTTTAAAGAAACAGGCATACAAGAATAAAAGAAAGGGAAACCAAAGAAGAGGACAATTGTCATCTTGTCCCCAGAGAGGTCTTGCAGTCATACCCTTGCCACAGACAGGAAGTCGCACATATTGTTGGTCAAACGGAAAGGTACCAGGAGTTCCCTGAAGGAAACCTGAGCCTGCAGGATATTGGATCGCTGAGGAGGCCTGGGCCTCTCTTTCTATATCTGCGGGTACAATAGAACCTGCTGCATTAAGTACTATTCACCACAGGTAGGGCCACCATGTATGGCACATAGAGTATCTGGGGCCCTTAATTCAGAAGGGATTATGCAATGGTGGCGAGAAAAGGGGGAGATTATACAAACAACGGTGTCACTTTCACCTTCAGCTGACGTCATTGGATAGTGGTCATTCATAAATGTGACATGAGCTGTGGACCATCTCAGAAAATGGAGCTAAAAAAAAAGGATGCATAAACTGGGTTAGTCTACAGCACTGGAAGCCGTGCTGTTACAGATTCAGTGTATGGCATCAGTGGCCATACAAATCCAGACTTAATCCCTTGATCTTACCTTAAGTCTGGAGAACATTCACCACTTTAAATCGAGCCTGATCAGATAGTGTGTGTGTTGGTTTAAAAGCTATAGCAAATGCAGATGTTTCAGGTGGGAGAATTTCCACTTTTAATAACTGGCAAGCTGTAGTTGGACTTTTATATAGGGCAATTTTTACGTTTCTTGCTCACAAGCCGTTTACTTTCACCCACTGTTTTACTTGTGGTTTGATAAAAGTTAACTGTTAACATCAGTGTCATTTGAAAGCTCCACTGTCAGTGTTCCCATGGTTGCTTTTTCATTACCTCTGCTCTGCTTTTGCCTGGCAACAATCGACATGTGTTTTCTTTTGTCAGGAGTTTCATTTTTTTGTGGGCATGCACAGTAAAGATGAATAAGAAAAAATAAAAGCAAGCGCCATACAAATATAAACATAAATATAAAGCCGGGTTCAGCACATCACTCGAGTACATTTATTTTTCACAGTCTAAAATGAAACCTGAGAAAACTCAAGGGCAATCAGTCACATTATGGGCTTGCAAGATACAAGTCCATGATGTGCTCAAAACTAGGTGGGAAATTTTTTTTCAAACTGAAACTAAGGGGGAAATTTATTTAGCAACACAGAAAGAGACACACACAGAAATAGATTTGCAAGCAGAGGAAAAAAAAAACACTCGATAGCCTTCAGGTAATATGCATGCTCATACTGGTCTTAGACACTGCTGAAATTTCACCATCAGAAACATCACTGGCTCGAAAAACAACAAACATGCTTGATTCTGAGGGGAATCCCTGAAGCTGCGGTGCTCAGCAGCATTGTGGGGACTTTTTACACCAGAGTGATGGAGAGAAGGTCTGCCAAATGTGCTTGTCTAAAATTTCTGATCTACTGTATGCACACCTTTACAAATATTTGACTGTTTGTGTACTTACGCAGTTGTGCTAACTTTGTTATTAAAATATATTAAATATATTTAATAGCAAACTGGAAGTGCCAGCAGTCAGTGATATGTCGAAGCTCCACGTTTGCTTGTTATTAGCATCAGTTAGAATCAATTAACAGAGGCATATGAGGGGCACGCACTGCCATTTCTTCCATGTTAAACAGGGCTGTGATAGGCATGCTTTAAAATCTTGAAAAAGGGCCTTTTTGTGTTTCTACCGTCTAGACTGTCTTTTTTAAAACACGCGAACATGAATTATTACAGTATGTGCGGAGAAATTTATTTAACCTGAATAACTGGTGAACTGGATTTTCATTAATGATGTTTCTTTTAGGCATCTTATTATTTGTCAGAAGCTTTTCACTGGCAGAGAGTGGGTGTCCTATGCCAAAAATGTTAGTTTCACAATCTTTTTTTAGGTCATGCATTGCACGTTTTCATAAATGTACGTGCATACCTGTATATCCTGCTGTTGTGTAATTTGGTGGGTTCCTGCTTTCTTACTCTATTTTGATTACACGTCATATACTGTAAGTCTAAGGACTTTAAGAGGGCTGTTCTCTTGTCTTTCAGTTCCAACTGTCTGATCAGGCACGCATGGCTCAGATTGCTTTCTTTACTACTTGCCTCAAATTTCTGGTAAAGTCACTTTGTGTCACAATCCAAGGAGTGACTCATTTAATGTCTCTTGTGGCTTTTTATTCAGCATATACTCCACTGAAGGGGATCTGTTATTATTGCATCCAGCTCTTCTTTTGTATCCTGGGACTCTACAACTGTGGCTTTGCAACAAACCTTTTATATTTTAAATTGGTCCACTGTACACAGACCATTGTGTGGACACAGACTGCATTTGATGTCATTTGGAACTTTCTTTTCATTCAACGTTTTGCTTTTGCTTTCACTTGCTTAGATTTAGGCACAAAAACATCTTTATTAAAAGACTTTGGGTTAAAAAAATGCCTCTTCATAACAGTGACCCTGCATTTTAGAAATTTACCATGGGTCCACATGCACAAGTGATGAGTACACAGTGAGACCTATCTCACTATTTCCATACCCTGATCTATGGCTACAGTACCAGATAATATATTGTGTGAATTTGTGAGATGCCTGGCATTTTTACAAAATGGTAATACTTCATGGCCTGGGAATGAAAAAGGCTGGCTGATCTTGAAGTATTTTTGTCTGATTTGGTTGGTGGTGTGCGTTAGTACTGTTGCCTCACAGCAAGAAAGTTCTGGATTTGAACCTATTGGTTGGCTGGGGCCTTTCTGCGTAGTTTGCATGTTCTCCCTGGCTTTCCTGTGGGTGCTCTGGTTTCCTCCCACAGTTCAAAGACATGCTTGTTAAATGCTGAAGCTAAAATGTTGACGTTAAACTGGGTGTACGTGCATATATGTTAATGGTTGTCTGTCTCTCTGTTTTAGTCCTTTGATGGACTGGTGCCCTGACAGGGTGTAACCTGCCTCTCACCGTATGTCAGCTGTCACTGGTGCAGCCCCCTCCTCAAACCCCACAGTTACAGAAAGTTTTTTTTCTCCCTTTTTTGGGGTGAATTGTCATTCGACCACTCTCTCTAAATCACATCAGATTTAACACTGCAATAAAAACCTTGATGAAAACAATAATATTATTAAATTATCTGGTATTTCTTTATTTATCATACTATAAATCTTATATCAACCTATATCATATTTGCAACTTTTTTTAACTTCATGTTTGTTGCATTCCTCTATTTGTTGAATTGTTATCAATTTAGGTGATACATTCAAATCTCTCCACATGTTCTTTTCTTATTATTGCCATACTCTTCTGGCAATAATCACTATTCAGCTCAGAGTACAATTTGGATGAGATTCAGTACCCCGGAGACAACAGGAGACAGGGACTGCGTTTTTTTCATGTAGAGCCTACGGTGATGCAGCTGTTCCTTAAATTAACTGGGAGATTTTTTTTTAACTGTTTAATGCACTCATGCAGTGACTGTTACTCCAGTATAATTCCTTGGACTTTAAAATAAGGTAGGTAGGGCCCACCTTTTGCAGCTTCTTCTGGGAAGGCTTTCCACAAGGTTTAGGAGTGTTTATGGGAATTTTTGACAATTTTTACAGAACCACATTTGATAGGTCAGACACCGATGTTGGACAAGAAGGCCTGGCATGCAGTTTCCAATCTAATTCATCCCAAAGGTGTTCTGTCCGGTTGTGGTCAGGACTCTGTGCAGGCCAGTCAAGTTCCTCCACACCAAACTCACTCATTCATGTCTTTATGGACTTTTCTTTATGCCCTGGTATGCAGTCATGTTGGAACAGGAAGGGGGCATCCCCAAACTCTCTCCACAAAGTTGGGAGCATGAAATTGTCCAAAATGTCTTGGTATGCTGAAAAATTAAGAGTTCCTTTTCAGTGGAACTACATGGCTGAGCCCAACTATTGAAAAACAACCCCACCCCATAATCCCTCCTCCACCAAACTTTCTCCACTGCTCTTGAGTCCCCTGCACTGAAGCTCTCAACAAACTGTTCTTGAGCTAATCTGAAGGTCACATGAAATTTGGAGGTCTGTAGTGACCGACTCTGCAGGAAGTTGGTGATTTTACATGGCCTACCACTTTGTGTCTGAATTGCTGTAGTTTCCATTCACTTCCACTTTATTATAATACCACTAACAGTTGACTGGATTACTTCACAATGGGACTTGTTGCCCAGGTTGCATCCTATCACGGTACCACACTGGAATTCAGAGTGGCCCATTTTTTTACTAATGTTTGTTGAAGCAGCAGAACATCTGGATTCAATGATTTGGATAAAACAAAAGTTCTGGGAAGTCTTGGATGATAAGTGAATCATGACTGACTGCTCAGTTTAAAACAATACTCTGATGGGAAAAGTATTAATAAACTCATCTTGTGATTAAAACTATTTTAAAGTGTCTTTCTTTAAAAAAAAAAAGACACTTTATCAGCTGATTTCAGCTGCTTGTAACTCTGCAAACAGGTTTATTAAGCTAAACTACAATCATGTCTATTGTCACCTATTGGGGACAGAAATAGCTTCTGTTCTCAAAAATAGTAGACAGGGTCAGGAGTCTTACTATTGAATCCAAAAGCAGGATTTACTGCAGACAAGCAGAAATTTAAATTACTCATTTAAAAAAAATTAAGGACTGCCAAATCTGGCAGTAAATTATTACTGTATATGCCAGAACATACATTTATATGCATACATTAACATACTGATCATGGACTTGTCATTAAAATACAAAAACATTTATTTCCAGTGAAACAGGAAACTGCCTGAAGTTTCAACTTGCAAGTTGTCCACAGGTGGAAAGAGGAAATGAAGATCAAGCTGCAGCATGATCAGTTATGAAAAGATCATAATCATATTTTTCTACTGTCTGTCACAGATGAACACAGACATTTTGGGGTATATATAAAATCATGGCAGACATGTCACAGCACTTTCTTTGATTGCATGCTGAGCACGTACACATATACAAAAAGGAAAATCCCCCCATGCAGCTACTTCTAGTTGTAACTATAATTGAAGCCTCATGCCAGCAATTGCTATTGCAATTTGCTTTTATAGCCCAAATTCAGCAAATGATTTTAATGAGAGGGTGGCACAGGCTCTAAGATGCTAACCTACTGCTTAAGTGGACACTTGATTAAAAACAAATGTTCTCACTCAGCAAATAGAAATTAATCAAACACTGTAAAACTTGGTAACGTGTTAAGAAAAAACACACATTTTCTTTTTAATTTGATGACACGTATCATCTAAATGTGCAGTATTTTAAAGTTCTGTATACAACACGCTTTCCCCAGCTTTTTCAGTAAATCCAAGAATCACAATATTTTCATTTTTTATGTTATGACATGCAGTATTTTGAGATTTTTATTGCCATTATGTCACATGAAGAGCATTCTGAGCAACAGAAAATTTCCTTTGATACTTCATGGCCAATGTCTTTTAAGTAAGTCTGCCAAAACAACCTCAAAGAACCAAAATTGCTGTTTTGGGGAGGCTGGTGGAACATGAAGCGCATTTGCCCCAGGGCAGCTCTGTCTGGGGAGGGCTCCACTCTGGCTCCAGTGGTCTACAGTTAGTTAGGGAGTCTTCAGACAGATGTGGAGAGCTGCATGCGATCACTGCCACTTTAATTTTAGTTTAGTCATCATGTGGTTGTGAACATGGCTGACTGATGCCAGCGCGGCTAGAGGTAAAGTGGATGGAGGAGTCCTCCTCAGTCACCACTCTGATCAGTGTCGTTCTTCTTTAAGAATGTATTCAGTTTTCATTTTTTAACGTGTTTCTCTTGGTATCTTTATCAAACTTGCATGCACTATAGGTTGAATTGGTTATCTAATTCTTTAAAAAAAATACTTTGACTAATTTGGATTTTCACCCTGTAATGTCAATGTTAATTTGTGGGCCTGAGAGCATCTCTTGAATGCTTGTGTTGTGATTCTGAGGGAATAACTCCTTGAAAGATAAAAGCTTAAGACTTACGCATTTTATCTATGTAGTATTAGTTATGAAATAGCCAACACAAGTGGCCGACACCATTGCCAGTGAGTGGTGCAACTCTGTTGCTCTGCTATTTCAGCACCAAAGCACTAGTCGGTGGCTGAGTTTCTTTCTTAAAGCTGTTCCATACTCTTCCAGTCAGTTTGAAAAATAAAAATGGTAACAGAAGAAGTAGCCAGAAATTCATATGAGGACACTAAGTGGGCCAATTGAAGGTTGCATCAACATGGTATGTTGTTACATTTGCATGGAAGTGCATGTCACCTACAAGTAAATAAGGTTTCAGAAGAGGTTATGGATATGACATACCTACGGCTCAGATTTAATGCAGAAGTATACGTACATGAACGAAATATACCAGCTTGGACATTGCCCAGATTGGTCTGCGTCAGGTGTTGAGGAACCAGGGAATACTGACGATAAATGGGCTTCTGGAATTAGAAGGATACAGCATAAATGGACACAAGATGAAAATTGGGAACTGTTAGAATGCTATTAAACATGTAATGGCAGTGAAAGGGGTTACATGAAGATGATATGGGCCCTATGGATTGTTTGACACCCAACATCCAAACTGACATCAAAACAACTAATAGCTCAGTGTTCCAACATCTGCAAGAAGCAACTGCTATTGCAGCTAGAGAAACACAAATGCTACAGCAAAGGGACCCAGGAAAACAGGTCGGGGTGAGATATCATCACCCCCACACACTGAGATTGGGTACCAAGCCCCAATTACAACTGGTACGTTGAACCAGAGCAGCTGACCTGAAAGATAAGATCATGGCTAAGTTGGAAACCTGGATCCTTCTAAGCTGATTACCAAGTACACTCTGAAAGTATACTAGAAGATGCAAGTGCAGCACTATAGACAATCTCTACTTCAACCATCACTGAAAACAGTTCATGTATACCACGGCAACAGTGATGCTTAAGGTGCTTGGCTATAAGATGACCAGCCACAAGGAGCAGTGCTCTCCTTGGAAAAGATGACTAGAAGCTAAGATCAAAGTAGCATGGAGGGAAGTCAGTCAGCGATCAGAGCTGAAGAGAGGGGTGCAACAAGCTGTCCATACCTGAGGCCTAACCCTGATTAGGTATTCAGGAGGTTTACAGGAACATCTGTGCCGAGTATGACTTAGAAGTCCCAAGGTCAAAATGGGATTCGCCCCCACGGTGTTATGGCTGTGTGTCGAGCTAAGATGGACCCAAACACAGACAAAGCAAAGATAGTACAGAAGAAGGTTTATTTGTTGCAGGCAGGGAACCAACATAACCAAAAAGGTGGCAGAAGCCCTCAGGTAACTTCCACTGCTAGTTAACGAGCAAGGGTGCAACAGGTGGAGGAGAGAGAAGCTGGTTTTAGGGCAGGAGCGCTACACAGAGGGAGAGGCGGCGGTGTGATGGAAGGCTTACGTGGGGAGAGTGTGGTGGAGCTGCTCAGGGGGAGGTTAACAAGCGTGATGGTGTGGGGATGTCTCTGGTAGGGCAGACAGGCAGGGGAACCGGATAATCCAGGACAGTCAGGACCGGCGTCTGCAATCTGCACAGACGACCGCAGACACTCTGGCAAATGTACGAGACTCTGGCACAGTCCTAAATACTGGAGTGATAGCTGGAAACTCGCTGCAGGTGTGCAGGGTCGGAGTGCCTCCACCCCCTGCTTCTCCCAGTCCATAAGAGACACCAGCTTGCCGACCCTTGAAATGAGACAAGGCAGCACACACCACCACCCCTCTAACACACAACAGACGGGGGCTCGAGAATGACCAAGCTAAGATACTGTGGAACCAGACATAGTAATGGTGGACAAGCAGAGAAAGAAGGCTGCAGTGATAGATCTAGCGATACCAATTTGCTGTAGCAGGCCACTTGATCATAGGAACTTCAGAATGATTCAGAATGACTAGAGGAAACAGTGTGGGTGCCTTTGACCCTGATGCAAGTAGTACTTCCTATATATAATGAGTAGGCCCTGTACATTGAGTGGGAGGGCAGCAACTGACCATAAAGCAGTGCTGTCAAGGTCAGTCTATAATTAGCATCTTTTGGCATGTCCAAATAGAGAAGCACGGAAGTGTGGCTACAGTCTAATCAGCTTTACATCAGAGAGTAGGAGGAGAAAGGAGGCACTCTGAATATATGGAAGGTCCAATTACAAACTGTGGTTGCATGCATCAGCAACCCACACACACCCAGCTGTGTTTCCATCACTTCAGAGGACATTACATTGCCTTAACAAAATCTTAACCATACCACTACTTGGCAATATTATAATCCTACTTCTAGTCTTGAGCCAAATTTTTAACCCTAAATTTAAGGATTCATGTTGTAAGCATAAGGCGGGTCCCCACAAAGTGACTCTGATAGATTTATAGCTCTACAACACGAGTAATAAAAGTGGATACACACAATTTCTAGCAGATACATATATTCACAAGTTAATATGCAACACACATTTAGGGTTCACTTTCGTCAACTGAATTTTAGTCTATCATTTGACTACAGTTCACCTCTTTGTTGTTTTGTCACAGTGTTTGCTATTAGTTTCATCATTCATCTAAATTCTATACAAAATGAAGTAAATATTGAATGAAAGGGATCCTCAGAAATCCTGCTGTTGGTCCATTTTTAATGATCAGTGTTCTGTATTTAGTGAGCTTGTTCTCCCACTTGAGCTATTTTGAAGGAAAAATTACACACTCACTTTACAATGTAAGATAATGCATCGAAGACATAAAGAAGCCCCCGATGACACTGAACTAATTAAAGGCTGAGATGTGCTCGAAATGCCCTGAAAAAGGCAAAGTAAAACGCCGGCCATCACAAAGAGGACTGAAATATCCAGGCAGTTCCTGATAGTGTTTGATCACATGAAAAGTGACAGATGAAGGAGAGTGTGGGCTGTAGAGGGGAAATCCAAACACTGGAAAACAGATGCGGTGGGTGGGGGTTTCATACATCAAGCAGCTCTTCTGATGTAGCAAATAGAGAATTTCATCAGTGGGTATGTATTGTTTATGTGAATTAATGTGTACATATTTTTCTTTTAATCTTATTCCAATAACCAGGCAAAAATGTTAATTTTGTTATTGTAAAATACAATTTTGATCTATGGACAGCAATAACTGCATAACTGATAACTGCTGAAGAATTAGGGAAGCTGAATGTGATCGCTCTGAGCTAAAATCCTACTGTATGTTGGCTTTGTGTAGCATAAATGGTTGTGGGTTTTTTTGCATAAATACAGCAGTTATCCGAATGTATGCTTACGAAGGTGTCAGAGAAGGAGGTGATTTGGTTGTGTGCACTGCCAACGACCTTGACGTTTCACTGTCACATTTTTGCGTACCAAGTGCAATTACTTAATTGTGGAGGTTTGTGGTTGCTCGCATGTGTTGGCAAAGCCTTCCAAAAGAAGAATGCAACTGGTTTAAAGTGGTGGCTTGAATCTTCCCTCTAAGACAAAGAACCCAGGTTTCAATTCCACCTCATGTCAGTATGGGTGAAATTTAAGCCTTCCCTTCTTAACCTCAACCTTAATCACAGTTGTTTTAGTTTTGCGAACCATTACATGTGGCCAACAAAGCAGTGGGAAGTCTAACTTGAACTATTGTCACATCATTTGTGGTAGAGGATCATACTCATCACATAATTTGTGTCTACAACATGTAATCTGCATGTGTTCTTTTCATCAAGTTTTGGGAGACATTGGTTTTGGAGGCATAAATTGTAAAAATAATATACATCTTCTCTCTCACGCCATGTCTGTCTTTGGATGGCTGTTACAAATAATGGTATTTTGCACACTATTTGCCACCACCCTCACCTCTCCCTTTATGTTATCTGGGCTTTTGCAGGAAATGTGGTGCTAAAAAAACAGCACAGACAGAAGGTTTGGTTGGCTTGGTGCCCTACTGTGAGAGTGATTGCAACACCCCAGTTTTGTGTGTGTGTGTGTGTGTGTGTGTGTGTGTGTGTGTGTGTGTGTGTGTGTGTGTGTGTGTGTGTGTGTGAAGGATTGGAGAAACTGTCTTCTTAATGTTTGCT
>VUQJ01028124.1:4821-15045 GCA_015108635.1 Andinoacara biseriatus | reverse complement strand
GTATGGTATCGTTATTAAGGTCATGTGACACATGGTACAACCCAACAGCCAGGTACTCTTGGTGGTCCGGGCAACGCCAAAGCGTAACATGGCGACAGTGGAGGATTTCAGGTTTCCAGAACTCTAGAAAAACTAGCTACATTTGTCGCTAGGGGGAAAAAGCCTAGCAACAAAGTCACTAAGTTGGCAACACTGCATGACCCACGTGAGCATAATCCGCTGTGTGGTGAGTTAAAATCTCAGGCTTTAGACTGCTTAAAACACTATTTCCAAAAGTGTTTTTCTTCTTTTGGATATCTGTGACGTCAATAAGAGGGGGATTTCCCTAATATGATCATCTTAATGACAGCTCTGTTTCTGAAAACCAGCCCACCTACCTGCTGTTTAAACATTTGGGTTGTCAAACACAGCCATAATTGTGTCAATAAATATAAAATGAAGCTTGTGATCAGCAGGTGGATTGAATTTTATATTTATGGTTTTGCTGTAGTATATAAAAGGGTGATTTAAATGAAGTGAAAGAGACAGTAACTGGAACTGATCCCACACTAGACACAAAACTACCTGAAAACCACCTGAAAGCAACAGAACTGAAAGCAGATAAACGGATCCCCAGGAAGATAATGCTGTCACTGAAACCATATTCAGATCATAAAACATAAATAACTTTGTTTGTGTTAAAGCCTTTTTACTTAATATAAAATTAAATATGGTTGTCACATGACACTGAGGCCTCGTGTTATCTGCTTTTTACCTTCATTTCACGAGTAAATCACATGACTTACGTGGATGCCTCGCCCCCTTAGCGCTCTGATTGGCTCCCGTTGAAGACGACGCCAACTGTTTTTTCCCGACGTCAAATATAACTGTAGAGTACCGGGACTGGTACGCTGCAGCCTGCCTCGTCTAACACATCAAAGAAAAGGTAAAAAAAAAAAAGCGCTTCTTTATCTTCATTTAAATCTGCCGGGACTGGACGGTTTGTCTTAATAGATTTAACGCACTCTGAGCTTTTAAAAAGTCCGTGTTTTGTGTCGCTTGTTGTGCTACTGCTGGCTAGTTAGCTTCCCAGAATGATCAGATTCTTTTGGCGTGTTTTTATTTTTTAAGTTTCGCCCTTTGCTGTCAGTCACCGCCCAGTCTGTAGACGTAGCGTAATTCTAAGACATTTTTCCCACCTGTCATCCATCCAGGAGTCCCACAGAAAGCGAGGAGATGTATCGATCCGTCCTGTTTGCCCTGCTCGGCCTGACTCTCGGGCTGGTTATTGGGTTTCCCACCCAGCAGGAGGAAGCCGCTGGAAAACACTGGGTGCTTATCGTGGCCGGCTCCAACGGCTGGTACAACTACAGGCACCAGGTGAGACTGCGGCCACAGTGCAAGCTGTGCATGACTCATTAGTTTTCTCTCATAGTTTTTGATAAGCACCGCTTTAACTTCAGATAAGCAGCTTCCCCACCAAGTGCTTTTCCAGCCTCTTCAAAGGCTGGAGACTGCGATAAAGCGGAACTGACCTCTGAATCTTATGCTCTCCTCCTCGCTCAGGCCGATGCTTGCCATGCTTACCAGATTGTCCACAAGAATGGCATCCCCGACGAGCAGATTGTGGTTATGATGTACGATGACTTGGCTCAAAATCAGGAGTGAGTTGGCTTTTTTGTTTCTCTACAGTAGATGCTTATGCATACTTCTTCTTTCCTTGAAGTGTTTGAAACAAACCCATCCTAATTTTAGTAGTTCTTGATCTTATGAGAATGTAACTGTCAGTAAGATACAGCACACAAAATCCCTAATAGTCAGAAATGGATGATTTGCAGGCACTATTGCATCTGATTCAAATTTATGGTCATTATGCAAGCATAACAAAATTATAACTATACTCCCTCAAATGACGCATGAAATTTAATGAACAGATAAATATACTGACATGTGTATGTGTCTCTTTGTATGTATACTTGCAAGCACACACAGAAGCATGAGAATATTGCACATTAGGACTGGACATGAGTTATTTACAGAATGTATATACCTGAGGGGGGAATTAAACAGTCGAATAATGCCCTTTACATGAGTTATTTATAGATTATATAAATGTATGTATATATCCCTGAGGGGTGGAATTGAGCAGAATAATATTGTACATCAGGGTTATGCATAAGTCACTGACAGATCATGTTCAGCAGACTTACAGCTTTTGGGAAGAAGCTATGTTTCAGTTTGTGTGCATGTGTGTAAGTGTAACTCTGAAGGAAGGAACTTGAACAGATGGTGTCTGGGGTGTGTAGCGCCTCTGCAGATTTGTCTGGCCCTCTTTGCATAGAAAATGGTGTAAAGTTGATCCAGAGATTGTTCTGTGCTGTATTCACAACACGCTGTGGTGCCATGGTACCATACCAGGCAGTCATACAGGTTGCGAGGATGCTCTGTATTGTGCATGTCGGTAAGCAGTTTTGGGGGGGGGAGCTTGGCTCAGAAAAGCTGCTCTGTGATGGTGCACCTTAGATCTTTTTATAAAAGAGTAGTTGCAAACATCAGTTTGAAATATTCTGAGGATTTTTTGCATGAGACAGACTATTAGTCTTCCTCATGCAAAACAGTCTGCTGTTCCATCTATTGTGATAGTGGTGGGAATATTTCAGGAATTTCACAATCAGATCAAAAAGCCGCGTCAGCGTTCCTCATGTTGCTGTGTTGAAGGGGCCTGCATCGCTCAGCACAAACCGGATGAGTGAATGAGTGTCGCTGAGAGGAGTCACGAGGAAGCAATTTTGCTGCTTCCATAGAAATGGACTTGTAGTTCTGTTACTGGCAGAGGAGTGGTAATGAAAGGAGACCCATTGGCTGCAGGAATCAGGATTGCTGCTGCACACTGTGATTCAGTGTAAAACACACCTCTGCATTTCAGTAAGAATTAATAGCTTCGGCACTGATTTGAGATTTAACCAGTGTCACTTTAATTTCAGTGTCAGTAGACACTATGTGGATGAACTTTTTGTTACTTTAATCAGTGATTAATATATTAGCAGCAGTTTAAAACAAAATTGGAGCTGATGCTTGTTGTTTTTGTTTTTTCAGACAAATCACAATCATCAAATATTTTTTTTCCGATAAGTGAGCGAAATGTGTTTCTTTAGTTTCTGGGATTTTTTTTTTTTGGAAGGTAACCCATGACATGTTTATTCAAGCTGATAGCAGTAATAACCTATGATAGCTGAGGAATGTGGTTATGCTGCTGTTATTATTATTTACCACACCTTAAAGTGTTCCCAGAAAGTCAGTATCCTTACATTTTCAAGAGATATTGTGCAACATCTGTGTCATGCTTTTGTATAACTGACATTGTAATAATCAACTGAGTTTCTGGTTAATCATTAACAAGTTATAGAACTACAAACAAGAAACACAAACTGCACATATGCACAATGCTCAGTGATTCAAACATGTGCGGTGTTATGTTTTGTCACCCGATGAGTGAATCATTATTATTCATCTGTTTCCTCTTCATCTCACAAAGTGTTTTATCAGCCAATTGCACTTCCTTATGTGTGTCTGGATCATGTTTTTGCTTTCCAGGAACCCCACCCCCGGGATACTGATCAATAGACCAAATGGTACCGATGTATACAAGGGAGTTCCCAAAGACTACATTGGGCAAGTGAGTGCTTCAGTGCATTTGTGCATATAAAAGGTCAAATAAGTTCAGTGTTTACCAGCAGATTGTTTAAAGAGACTTTTATGCTGAAACAAACTTTGTGGCTGGATGTGTCTGTTATTTCAGGATGTGACCCCAGAAAACTTCCTGGCAGTGCTGAAGGGTGATGCCTCAAAAGTCAAAGGGGGCTCTGGAAAAGTGCTGAACAGGCAAGTGATTTTAATAAAACACGAAAAAGAAAATCCAGACAAAGGAAGGAGTGTCGGATAAGCAGCAAATCTGGTTGATCAACTTCTTTTTTTTCTCCTAACCTTGTTGTAATTTTGCTGGCAGTGGACCGAACGATCATGTGTTTGTTTACTTCACCGATCATGGGGCACCTGGTCTTCTGGCATTTCCTGATGGTGAGGTGAGAGCCATTTTTCACTTCCTGGCACTGCAACAAGCACAGACAGGTTACATCAAAATTACAAAGAGACACATTGTGTCACAATGACTCTGATCTTTCAGGATTTTGTTTTAATTTAGATTTATGTCTCATTCATTATTAGATGGATTGTTATAAAAAGATTGTTATGAAAACAATCACCTCTGTTAAGATTAAAGACAAATGATAAACATCCACAAATAATATCAGCACATTAACCTTATCGTTCCAAGCAGTTAAATATGCAGCTGCAGTGTTAGTGTTCAGCTTGTCAAATCAGACATCCTCACGCAGTGTGTTTTGGGACCTCACATACCACCTAATTTATTAATAGTGTTACAGTGTTTATGATTGCGGCACCCTCCATCACAGTGTTCTAAAAAACACTAGTGTGTCATTGTGGTTTACTGGAAACTGTTAACGTAAACTTGTCCCCTCTCTGTCGGCAGCTCCACGTTGAAGACCTCCAAGAAGCCATTAAATACATGCACGAAAACAGGAAATACAAGAAGGTGATGTGACATTTAATGTGTACTGTACATATGTGGGCATGCCCTGATGTTTGTCAGTCTGGCTAAAATTCAGGTAGCTGTGCTAATATATCAGGTCATAACATTTGTTTGTTTTACACACACACACACACACACACACAGATGGTGTTCTACATTGAAGCATGTGAGTCTGGGTCAATGATGAACCAACTACCGGCTAACATTGATGGTGAGTTGAACTTTAACTCATCAGAATTACTTTTCAGTAAAAAGATGATGAGCCAGCATCAGGTGATGAACCACATGAACTTGAAAGTAATGCTTGTCTTCACTTATGATGGGATCTCTGTGCCATTACTTTCAGATCATGTGATTTTTTTTTTTTTTTCTTGTGTTACACTTCCTTTACATTCTTTGTCTTATGAGGAGTAGACAGAAGTCAGGATAGTGGTTTGTAGACTTCTACTTTTGACTTTAAGTCTTTTGTAACGGCCTATTAAATGCAGAGGTCAGCATCTCAGCTTGTGGTCATTTCTGAGCATTACTGTGTCACGCATCACGTGATAAACAGGACGTGCACATGAGATTAATCAAGGTTCTGCTTTTATTGATTTCAATGAATGGCTGTTGACGAGTCCAAGTGTGAAGCAATGCTATATTTTCTCGGTTACAACCCTTCAGACTTTCCTGAGGCTGTTAAGCAGATTAGTGATTCATGGTTTAGGTCTGCCTACTAGAAAACTAAAGTCTTCTAACATGAGACTCTGTTTTTTCAGTGTATGCCACCACAGCAGCCAACCCTGACGAGTCCTCGTATGCCTGCTACTATGATGAGGCGAGGGACACCTACCTGGGAGACTGGTACAGTGTGAATTGGATGGAGGACTCTGATGTGGTGTGTGATATTTTCCTCATTTGTGTCTAAACCACAGCTTCTAATATTTATTGATTATTAAAAAAAAAAAAAAAAAATATGAAATGAAAAATGTCTTTGTAGTTTGTAGCATATTGTGACACTGAAGTTCAGTGTAGCCTGTCTTGACACTAACGCATCTTATAATGATCGAACTTCAGCTAATAATCATCATGGTTTAAAAATAGTTCAACATTTTAGCAAATATTCTGACAGTCAAGTGTTGAATCTGTGAAACGTGAGCCTGTAGCCAGCATCTGTTAGCATAGCTTCAATAGAAAGTGTAGAGGCTGTGCGAATGTCCAGCATTGTTGTCAGCATTTTTTGTGTACGCAGACTGCAGGGACACAACATTTAGTTACATATTTAGGAAGGTGCACGTCATTTTAAGGTGTAGACATAGATTTCACGCAGAAACATAAATCCACTGAAAGACTGGTATTCTTAATGCTATTCTTTCACGCTATTGCTGACTGATTTTAATTCTTATAACTGCTACTCATACTCTGTGTAGTCCATGAAAATTTAGCTGAATGTTCCAAGCATATTGTGTCAGATTGGCAGGAAAAGGAAGTGGTAAATGTCTCCAAGCACAGTAGCAGCACTTTGTTTTTAACCACACCTGAATCTAATCAGCACCTGTTTACAGTAACAACAGAACCAAACGCTGAACCACGAGAAAAACAAAAAACTGCCTCACAATATTTTATGGAACAAATACGTGGTGTTTGTTTTGGAAGCATTTTGTCGCTCACATTTTGTTTTTTTGTTTTGGGTTTTTTTCTTCCAGGAGGATCTGACAAAAGAAACCTTGCTGAAGCAGTTTAAGATTGTGAAGAACCACACAACCACAAGCCACGTCCAGCAGTATGGAAACAAGGTGAGAGGCTAGAGTGAAGGCTATGCCAAAATGCTTCAGTGAGAACCTGTTTTCTAGACTAAAGAAATGAGAGGGGGAAGTACTGTTTTTAGTTTAAACTGGTATGACTTTCAGAATGTGAGTGACAAAAATTTTTGTTTCCTCATTCTATTTTAACACTTGTGTTTCTTTTTCTCCAGACTTTGGCCCACATGAAAGTTATAAAGTTTCAGGGTGATTCCAAAGCACACAGCCCAGCTGCTCCTCCGATGAACCTGCCACCGATTAAAAACCTGGATCTGACTCCAAGCCCTGACGTTCCTCTGGCCATCCTGAAGAGGAAGATGATGGCTTCCAATGACATCAGAACCGCACGGGGCCTGCTGATGGAGATCAGCATCCACCTCAGGGTAAAGAGTGATGAAGCCTTCTAATGTTTGTCACAGTGTGTCAATACAATGAAAAATACAATTAATGACAGTTTATCATTAAGGCTTCCGTAATAGAGTGTCTGAACCTTTGTGTGTGCAGATAAGGGAGAAGATGGCTGACACTATGCGCGACGTGGCCGAGAGAGTCACTGGCAGTAAGCTCAAGGCTGAGGAGATCCTCAACAGCAGGTCTGACCTCTCTCAGCATCGGTGCTACAAGGACGCAGTGAAGCATTACAAACACAGCTGCTTCAACTGGAGCAAACCTGAGGTAGAGCCACACACAAGGAGCCTTTCTTCTCCTTTCAAACAGACTTGGGACATCCCATTCCAGTTTACAGAGTGCTGGTGGTTCATATAAAACCATATTTGATGACTCATCATAATGTGCTGACTTCAAACTAATAGTAGAAATTTGCTCTCATGCCATGAGTCTGGTTCTGCTTGTAAAGAGGAAGTGTCAGATCAGTTTCATTTACTGTTCATCAGGAGGTATCAGACTCGCATTCATCAGCTTTTTTTTTCTTCTTCTAACATTCAGCTGACACTAATCCAGACCCTCTAAGAATAAGCGTGAATTTCTATTCACAGCTCTTCAAAGAGCTGTGAATAGGAATTCAAGTCTGTTAAAGGTCCTGACTCAACACAGTAGGCATATTGCTGAAACACTTGTACATCTTTCTTGAAATTTTTTTATTCCAAGTCAGATTTACCAAACTCTCTGACTCTACCTGACGCTATCAAACTACATACTACAAACTATATGAAAATAATACACGGGCTGCAGCTGTCGATTATTTTAGTAATCAAATACCTATGGATTATTCCATCGATTAATTGAGTAATCATGTAAAATACTTTTCTTATTAATGAGCAATAGTAAATATTCAAAAGTGAAAAAAAACATATTTTAAAGCAAACTGCTCATTGGGTTCTATTTAAAAATTTTAATGTGTTTCAGTATCTGCCAAGAGAAATAAACCCTTTCATTGTATTTACATGCCATATTAAAAAACTTTTTTTTTAAGATAACCTTTTCTTACATGCAATAATAAATAATGCAGCAACATCAAATAAAATTGGATAGACATACAGTCTAAACTAAAGCATAAAATAAAATCACCTTTACTGTGTGTTTGTATGTGTGTACAGTGCCAGTGAAAAGTTTGGACATGCCTTCTTCAGTGTTTTTATTATTTTTTTCCCCTACATTGTAAATTAATATTGAAGTCATCCAGACTTTGAAGAAAAACATAAGAAATCATGTAGTAAAAAGTAAAAGCGTTAAACCAAAATATTTTTTTGATTCTTCAAAGCAGGCACCTCTCGCTTAGATGACATCTTTGCATTTTCTCAGTCAGCCTTATGAGGTACATTATGACAGAAACTGCTCAAATAAGTAAAGAAAAACAACAGTCCATCGTTACTCTAAGAAATGAAGGTCAGTCCATACCAAAAATTTCAAGAACATTCAAGAACACTTACCCTCAATTGCAGTTGCAAAGACCATCAAACTTTGAAACATCAGGACTGCCCCAGGAAAGGAAGACCAAGAAGAGTTCCCTCTGTTGCACAGGATACGTTCATCAGAGTTACCAGCCTCAGAAACTATTAAGTTAACAGCACCTCAGATAAATGCTTCACAGAATTCAAGTAGCACACACATCTCAACATCAACTGTTCAGAGAAGACTGCATGAATCTGGACTTTATGGTGAAATTGCAAGAGGACGAGAAATGCTTTGGCCAATGAACACCAGGAGTGGACAGTACACCAGTGGGAGTCTGTCCTTTGGTCTGATGAGTCCAAATGAGAGATTTTTGGTTTCAAACGCCATGTTTTTGTAAGACAGAAAAAGTGAGCGGCTGGTTTCTACATGTGTAGTTTCCACCGTGAAGTATGGAGGAGCCTATGTAAGGGCTATTTGACCAAGAAAAAGGGTTATGGAGTGTTACGTCAGATGATCTGGCCTCCATAATCACCTGATCTAAACCCAATTGAGATGTTTTAGGATGAGTTGGACTGCAGAGTGAAGGCAAAGCAGCCAACAAGTGCTCAGTACCTCTGGGAACTCTTTCAAGACTGTTGGAAAACCATTTCAGGTGATTACCTCATGAAGCTGACTGAGAAAATGCCAATAGCGTGCAAAGCCGTAACCAAAGCAAAAGGTGCCTACTGTGAAGAGTCTAAAATCTAAAGCACATTCTGCTTTGTTTAACACTTTCGAGTTTGCTACATGATTCCTTATGCGTTCCTTCAGTCTTCAGTATTAATTTACAATGTAGGTTAAAAAAAAAAGAAAAAACATTGAATGAGAAGGTGTGTCCAAAATTTTGATTGGCACTGTATGTGTTTGCGTATCTGCATGTTTAATTGTGCTGGTGAATGAGTCAGTGTGTGTGGCTATGAGCCTTTAACAGAGCGTGTCGTGACTGCAATGAAGAAAAGTGAGCTGAGGTTTGCCCTGTGCTTTGATGCAACGTTTCCTGCTGCAGGAAACAGACGTTCTGATGGTGTACATGTTAATTATTATTGTTAATAATAATAATACAGTGTCCAACCCAACAGCCCCACATCAGTGGCTCAGAGTTTTACTGGCTTGTGAAAAAAAAAATTGTTATATTTTAAAATATTAGCACAGTTTAAATAATGTAATATAATTAATTATTTGCGTAATCTAAATCTGCAAAATAATGTTACTAAAGCCTTGGAATAAACATGGCCTCATACACCCCATGCCCCCCTTTTAACTCACCCGTTTGCTGCAGGAATCTCTGCGAGTGATTGGGTGGGACGGCTGTCGTTAACCTTCAGTAAGCTGCCTGATTTTAAACATCATGGAGTTCATCTGCATATATAAATATAAGAAATCAGTATTAGTTGTATTTTGAAAATGAATTGAGCTTTCGGGGCACTTGAGGAGATGTTGTTGCCACATCTTCATCTGACAAAGGATGATCAGAAATGCTGTCATCTTAGCGACTGGGGAAATCCTTAATCATATCATTTAAACTCAGTGTTTTCTCAGGTGCTTTCATGTAGCTGTTTGCTTTTGTCTGGAATTTTCATCAAATAAAACAAGAGGAAGTTGGTTTTACATTTATGTAAAACACCATGGCGATGTTTCTGATGATGTCATTTATTTTCAGTATGAATACGCCCTGAGGCATCTGTATGCTCTGGTGAACCTGTGTGAGAGGGGATACCCTGCAGAGAGGTATAGTCCACTTCCCACTTATGTAACCGCTTTCATTTAAGTTTATTTCTGTTCTCTTTTTTTTTTATTCCCCTCATTCAGTGACAGTCATCTGATTGTGAGGTATTTTTGTGTATACAGTGTGCAGATACCAGCTGGTCATAACATTTTAGCTTCATCTGAATAGAATGAAATGGCCTAACTTGAAATTGAAAAGTTCCTTTTTTGGGGGGGGGGGGGGGGTTCAAGGGTTAA
>VUQJ01028121.1:0-14157 GCA_015108635.1 Andinoacara biseriatus | reverse complement strand
ATGCTTACCATGCACATCCTTCTGAGAGATGCTGTGGGTCCTGATGAGAGAGGAGAGCCGACGGACATCTCCCTTAAACACACATTCATGAACAGGGAACTCCAAGCCCTCACTTGTCAGGATTATAGGGTTCTTGTTGTTGTCGTTGACAATGGTGCCACCCGACGAATTGTCATTGATGTTGTTGGCATTAAGTTGCTGCTGCTGTACCGATGTTTTGACTGATTTCTGGAAAGCCTTGTTGGACTTCAAATGTTTACTAGTACAGTTAGGGATAGTCCCGTTGGAGGTCTCGTCGTACGCGTCCATTATCTCGTCATTTTTGTTCGGTTTTTTGTGGTCCTTTCGCATGGTGCGTATCTTTTCGCCTGTCATGATGACTACGATGCGTTAACGTGTGAACTACACACTAGGATACGGTTGGTGAAGATTTATTGTGAATCAGGCTGCTAGTGAACATTAACAAAATCCACAAATATGATCTCCGTTCAGCCCTCTTCGAAAATCTGAGCTAACGTCGACGCTTACTCGTAGCGCTTCTGTTATTAAAACAGTACGCGATTCACAGTAAAGGTTAGCTAGCTAAACAACTTGAAAGACATGTCTGGGTGCGGCGATGAAAACAAAAAAATGACAAACATAAAAACACACAAACACACGCGCGCGCAATGAATTAGGAGAATAAGAACGAAAAACAAACGACTACATCGTTGTCTCATCTATCGCCTCTCCTGGACCCGGATTTTAAAACGGTATCGACACTTTGCGGCTGAATTCAGGAGATCGGGGCGATACAACAATCCGGACCCCCAGCTAACATCTCTACTAGCCCCGTTAGCAGGCAGCTTGCAGGTGATCTCGCGAGATTATTCCAGGAGAAAAGCGTCATCTTTACGAGACGCGCTTACTTCTCCAGAAGCAACTGAGCTGGCTAGCTAACGAGCTTGGTTTGTTTACAAGAATGGCGACCTCCAAGAAGGGGAAGAAAGTTGTTAATCAGGAGGAACTTCGACGGCTGATGAGGGAAAAACAAAGGCAAGCCAGCGACAAGAAGCGCGTCGAGTCTCCGTTTGCTAAATACAACAGTCTTGGGCACCTCACTTGTATCCTGTGCAATGTGCAGGTGAAGTCCGAGCTACTGTGGCCGGCTCACGTTCTTGGGAAACAGCACAAAGAAAAGGTTGCTGAGCTGAAAGGAGCAAAAAGTCAACCGGTGACACCACAGAGTCAGTCGCTGAAGAGGAAAGCACCGGACAATGAGGACGTTAACGGGAAAAAGGCGAAACCCGTAGCGGCTGCAGGTCAGTCTTCGTCAGGACTGCCTGGAGAGTTCTTTGAGAAACCCAGTGAGAGGCCAGCTGCTTCTGCACAGAAGTCTGCAGGGCTGAGCCTGCTGGCTGGAGTTTATGATGAGGACGACGGCGATGATAATGAAGCTACAGCGGAGACAAGTGAGCAGGTGACCAAAAATCCGCCTGCCCAGAAGACAGAAGCTGCAGGACTACCCGCTGACTTCTTTGACAGCTCCATCCCACCCACGCCTGCCATCTCCCATTCAGGCTCCATCATCAAAGCAGATGTTCAGGAAAAGATCCCCGAGAAGAAGGACAACACAGCCGAGGCGCTCCCGGAGGGTTTCTTCGACGACCCGGTTAGAGATGCCAAAGTTCGCAACGTGGACGCACCCAAAGATCAAATGGACAAGGAGTGGGAAGAGTTTCAAAAGGAGATACGACAGGTAAACACAAAATCCGAGGCCATCGTGGCGGAGGAAGACGAGGAGGGGCGACTTGAACGTCAGATTGACGAAATTGATGAACAAATTGAGTGCTACAAGAGAGTAGAAGTACTGAGGGACAGACGGGATGTGGTGAAGAACAAGCCTCTTCCCATTAAACGGGAGCAAGTAGACAGTGGTGACAGCAGTGAAGAAGAGGAGGAGAATGAAGAGGAGCTGCTGGGGCTTTTGTCCCAAGACTGGAGGGCTAAAGGGGCTCTGGCCTGAGTTCCTGTTAATGTGTGAATGACCTGTTCTAATCGAGAATACTGATATAATCTCCTTAAATGTGGATGTTAATGTGTTCCAGTTTCCAAAAGTGACAAATGGTTTAAAATATCTTTCACATCTTTGTCTTTTTGTATATTTGACTGGATTGGATATAATTCTAGTAAAAACATTTAAGTGCCACAGACACATCAGAATTGTCAGTTTATGAGTTAAGACACAGGGGAAACTAACAATTAAACCTTTAACTGTGTTTATTCATTGGTGCTCAAACAAAGACATTCATAAAATCTCTGATTTACACAGTATCAGCTGGACCCAAAATCTATGCCACAGTGGCCAAAGCCAGCTAACTGTTGTCCCACAAAAACAATTAGTCACCTACATTAAGTTTATAAATAATGTGTTCATGTTACATAAAAAGGAACATGCAAAGCACAACAGAATTATTAAAAAATGTAACATGTTGGATTAAGTCTGAAAAGCGAGTTTTTATCATCTCAACCTCATTCACAAGATAATTGGTTTAGAATACATTTTAACAGTATACCACAAAGTCTGAATATGACAAATTTATTATGTAAATACAACATTATTAGGCCATTTAAATGGCATAAAATGAGTCAAGTCCAGAGTGATCAGTGCTTCTTATACTACCTGTTACATACTGTGAGTTAAGTGTGCTGCCTTTCCACTGCAATTCTACACAAGCAACATCAAAATAGTTTTGTTATTGCTACATATGCCTCATGAGTTACTGCTTTAAAAATCTATAAGTGATTCATAAGTGTTCGTAGCCCTTCAAATCTGCAAAACATCAGAAAAATGCATAAACAAGAATCACAGAGACTATATATACACATGTACAGATGGACAATTATATACGATCCAAACTAACTGAATACATTTAATGAGGGGAACAAACAAACAGAAGAAGAAACTTTTGATTAGAAAAGAGAATACAAAAGTCCTCATCTGTGTGTTTTCAGAGGAGTTAGGAAATTGCCTAAAAGCAAAGCAAAAGTCTGACAAATTTTTACAGTAGTCATTTGTGAACATTCATAAAATTCTATGTCCTGTTCTATAAATAAGGTTTAAGTGAGTTGTACCAGGTGTCGGCAGGAGGAAAGTCTGCAATAGACTGACAGTTACAGCCTCAGTAAAAGCTAAATATAAAAAACAAAAAATTACGTCAAGATGAGACAGATGGTCCAAAGAACAAACAAACCAACAGATACATTAGAGGTAAAGACAGGTACATTAACACTGCAAGTCTAAGATTCAGGGTAAACCATGAGAGTCAAAATAATTCACACTTATTTTCCATGGATTATTAATATAAACCAAGCAACTGGTTGAAATAAGAGATGGATATGCTATGTACAGATACTCCTAGATTGCTGTTAAAATTTAAGATGCTTTGTGGCTGACACTGGGCTGAATTGGACTCGACGAGGAGTGAATATGGGGAATGTCAGGGTCACATTTTCCACAATCAGTAAGATAAATATTCACTTCAGGAAAGTGCAGCAATTACAGAAAAGAGCTGGGAACCCCCGCCCCCCCCTCCCAGACCCTGCTGGGTATTCAATACTGTTCACTGCTTTCAGTGATGATGTGCTCAAAAACCGACAGCAGCTCTCAGCTCCTTCAGTGAATACCTCTGATCCCCGTCAGTATCGAAGCATTTGATGAAACGATCGCTGGGTGTTGATGTTCCGAATATTTCCCTCAGGTCCTGGTAGGTCAAACCCAGTGAATTGTGTCCAACACCTACCTGCTGGAAAATGTCTTCCAAGTCTGTAAAACAATTTTAATTATAAACATAATTAAAGACAAATTATATATAAACATTTAAGACAAACACTTGTTTTCCTGTTATCAACTACTCTCAAATGTGTGTGAGGCTACAACCAGCAGTCACTTAGTTTAGGCTAGGGGGTTCCCAAAGTTTTGATAACTGAATCCCAGAGGCTGCACAAGAAAAAATGCACACATTGCCTTTTTAGAAATTTGTAATGTGTCATTTCAGAGTGGCAGTGCATGTTGGCAGTTATTTTTAATTTTGGTTTAAAGTCTGAGGATGAATAGAAGAGGTTAACTGAAGAGAAATGCTACCTCTGTCTCATTTTGAGATGTTATTTCATATTACATGAAAGGTGATAAAGATAATTTTATCCTTGTCGCACCCCTGGGCCACAAAAAAAGTCAGTGGGTGTAAATCTTGGGTTTATAAGGAATTATGTAATGTATAATTCTTTACAAGGAAGTATATTTATATCAAAAGTCTGTTCTTGAAGCCAAAATCCATTCATCCAAATCACTCTGACCTTTGTCAGCTTGGAGGGCAGAGCCCAAAGGAATAAGGGCCCAAATGTGACTGGTCACTTTCAAAGCAGTGACGCCAAAACCTCGACTGTGATTGACAGAATCAGTTTACTCTGTTAAACAGAATTACACTGTGGAGGCAACACAAGAGCTGATTTATACTGTATTTATTTACAATTTGGAAAATTACATTTGCCAAATCAACCATCAGCAGTTTTTGCTGTGTAGCAGTGGAAGTACTGACAACTAGCAGTTGATTACTTTATTGCTAAAGAAATCTGCAAAACTGGCAGCAAGTTCTGAAGCCTCCTCATTCCTGTCCCATTAGCCTGTTGTATAACATCACATACCTTATAATTAAAAAAACAAAACATGCAGCACCTAGTGGGGCAAAATACGCCCACTGCCCTGTGTTAACCCGGTTCATTTTCGCATGAAAAACAACATGAGAGACTCATCAAGACACGCATCCCCTCCTCACTGCCCACTAGGGCTGGGTAATATGGACCAAAAATAATATCACGGGGATTTTTTTTTTTTTAAACATTCAGCTGTAGATGTACATGAGAAATTTCTCAAAAATTAAATATTGCTTCTCAAATAAATTAATGCTTTTTTCCCCTCCATAACAAAACACTCACAGCTCTGCTATTAAAATTTTAACAGAAAAGATACTGAACAAAAACAGCAAAAGGCTGATTTATTCTTTTAAAAAAACAGTCTGCAGTGAAGTAGACTTCACCAAAGTGCTTCCTCCTAAAGTACTTCTCACTAGCTCAGTAAATCCACAGACATATGCACCGACATATTACAGCAACGGGTCCACCTGCTCAATAGTGACTTACGGTACAACCCAACAGCCATGTACTCTTGGGGGTCTGGACGACGCCAAAGCGTAAGAGCGGACGCAGTACGAAGACACAAAACACGGTGACAGCGGCGGATTTCTGGTTTCCAGAACTCTCTGACGTCACTGGAAAAACTAGCTACATTGTTGCAAGGGGGAAATAGCCTAGCAACAAAGTCACTAAGTTGGCAATGCTGCATGACCCACGCGAGCTTAATCCGCTGCGTGGTGGGATGACGTAGTTACGCCATGAAATTAGCATATCACGATATAATTTATTTTCCCGGGCAAGATTTTTTTACTGGTATTATCGTGAATGACATGATATGGCCCAGCCCTACTGCCCACCACCCTCAAGCCACTGCAGTTTGCATACTGACTGGACAGATGACGCCATAACCTTCCTCTTCCACAAGATCATTTCCCACGTGGACACTGGTAAGGGGAACTATGTGAGTGTTGTTTGTAGATCACAGTTCAACATTTAACACCAAAGTCCCCTCTAGACTGGTCTCTAAGCGGTTGGACCTGGATCCATCCCTGTGCAGGTGGGTTTACAGCTTCCTGACCAGACCACAGGTGGTACAAGTGGTTCACCTCATCCCCCCTCACCCTCAACACCAGATCTCTCTAGGGCGCAGTGCTCAGTCCTCTGCTATACTCACTGTACAACCACTACTGTGAGGCCACGCCAGAGTCGAATACCATCATGAAGTTTCCTAACAACACCGCTGTTGTGGGACTAATCTCCCACAATGAAGAGACAGTCTACAGGAGGGAGGTCTCCCACCTGGAAGTCTGGTGCCGGGAGAACCACTTTCTGCTTAACGTAGCAAACCAAAGGAATTGATTGTGGCCTTCAGGAAGCCTTAGAGGGACTACTATCCACTTCTCATTAGTGGTGCTGAGGAGGAAAGAATGGACACTTTCTAATACCTGGGAGTGACCATCTCACAGGACCTGTCCTGGACTCATCACATTAACAACAGTGTGATGAAGGCCAGACACCATCTCTATCTCCTCAGGGAGCTGAGAAACTTCAGACTCCCACTCAAGGTGCTCAGGAACTTTTACACTTGCACCGTAGAGACCATCTTGAGTGAGAGCATGACCTGGATGGGAAACGGCATCAAACAGGACTGCAGGTTATGGACTTCGAAAATCCTTAACAGTCCAGCTGTACTGTCTCTCTTCTCCCTGCTCCCATAGGCACTATGAAAATTATTCTATTCTGTTTGACTTGCACTATACCATGCAATGCACTTACTGACACAGCTGCAATAACATACCAATGACTAGAACCTTATATTATAACTTATTATAACTTATGTGTGAATTACTTATTTTTATTCTTATTTTTATTTTTTACTACTTAGTACCAGTTGCAGGTACAAAATACATTTCACTGTGCATTGCACTTTGTATAACTGTGTATGTGACAAATAAACCTCTTATTTTAAATGACCTTAACCTTCAGAAGTTGATCACTGCACATCATCTTGACATGATGAACTAGTCAAGTGCAATGTAAGTAATGGTGACCTTGATCTTGTCCCCAGTGACCCCACATTCAATCCCAACCTTGCTTTGGTCATAAGCTATCGATGTAGGCACACAAAAAGCTGCCCAGTCTGTAGCAAATACATGTAACTGCGCATACTGTGATTTGATGGAAATGGAAGTGCTTCAGAAACCTCTGGTTTTTCAGATTTCTTCAGCAATAAAGTAAACTGCTAGTTGTCAGTACCTCCACTGCTACACAGCAAAAACTAGCTGTTGATGTTTGATCCAACAAACTTCATATTCAGAACTGTAGAACAAATACAGTATAAAACTGCCATGTTGTCACTAACTTTAACACAGTAAATTGAACATGTCAATCACAGAGGCTGTGCGTCACTGGTTTGGAAGTGACTCACAGAGGCTGTGGGTCACTGCTTTGGAAGTGACCAATCACATTAGGGTGCTTCTTCCTTCTTATATGTAATGAATACCTGCACCCATGAAATTAACTTATTTGCTCGTGATTATGTTTCATTTAACAACAATATAATTCCATAAGTTTAGGTTATGTCCACACAATTAGTTTTTGTTTTTTGTTTTTTTTTTAATGCACAACTTTGGCCATTTACATGCCACTCTAGCATTAGGACCCCTGTCACTACACATCCTTCCCTGAGTTGTCGCACCTCTGTCACAGCTATTTTCAGGAAGAACACAAATACAGAAGCCATAAATGCTAGCAGTCAACTGCACATAAAAACGCTACAACTGTAGAGCAGTTAGATTTTGCATTTTATCATGCCCAGTGTACATAAATACTCTGTTTTTAGGTGTGTTAGTAAATGTGGAGATTGCTTTCAAATCGGTGCTAAAACATTCTTCTGGACAGAGATCATTTTCACATCAGTGTGGATTTAGCCTCACTTTACTATAAGGACATGAAAGAAAGAACTGGTTTTGTTGTGTCCTTCCAACACCTCGGCCGCTCATTGTAACATATCCCTTTTTGCTGAATCAATGTAAAGAGTTTCAAAATAAGAATAGGGGATTATGTGCTGGCTTATTTGTTGGCTGAAAGGTAGTTTTATCATCTTGGTAAGGTTGCCAGGCAACAAGCAGAGGCTTTTTTCATTACAGCCAAGAATCAATCGTCTCATTTAACTTTACAATAAAGCCAGCATGTGTAATTCCCAAAATGTCGATTCCTTTTTATGAATGCTGATGTGTATTTTAGAGTTGCACCTCTTAGAGAACTGATGCCAGGCAGGGACACGCTCTTTGGACATTTTGTCCCAGTATGTCTCTTGGAGCGGTTTGCAGTTAAAAAGTGAGGATGCCTGCTCGCCTGTGGCTCTGTCAGTGGGGTGGATATCTCTGTAAAAAAAGAAAAATAAGAGAGAAATAAATATTAAAATGCAACAGACAGCAAAGATAAACCTCTGCCTTTTTCTACACTTTACCCTGCACATCCTCCAGTGTTGCTTTGGTTGTTGTAGCTTCTTTCACCATCTCAGTTACCGGACTTTCACTGCTGATTGCCACTTGAGCTGCTGGGTCATTGTTGTTCAACTGTATATAGCAGAAAGCAGAAGATAAAATATAAATTCCCTACACCTTTTCTGTAAATTTGAATCTCAACACAAAAGTGTAATCATATTACTGACACTTTGTTTAGACCCGTTCTCTAAGGAGGCGACTCTCTGATGAAGATCTGCCACTGTAGAGAGGAGGATGTGGATCTGCTCATCAGTCCATGTGTGGTGCTGCTCCTCTGTCTTGTTAACTTCACTCATAGCTTTTCTTAGATCTGTTATGTCCTATAATGATTAAAAAACAAACAAGTAAACCATCGTGTTGTTGAATATGAGATAAGATTTCTTTAAGACTAGAAGGGTTCCGGATTCCAAAACAAACCTATAGGAAAACACAGATCGTGTGGTAAGGTTTAGCCTGACAGTGTATCTGATATGACTAGCAATTCATTACTGAGCACAAAATTACCGAGGTCATAATATCAAATGTATCAAGTGTATAATTACTTTGCGTTTGTCTTTTTTCTTCCTGATGTGCTAATGAAAAATAATGTGGAGAAAACATTCTGCAGTCGTCTCAGATATTTGACCTAGTTTTACTCTGCAAACTAAAGCATCTAAGCTCCCAAAATAGATTGGCGCTTGTTTCATGTATTATGGATAGAAACACAAGGCATGAATCCAAGAAATGACAGGACCTTCTTAACCCAACAACTCCTTCAATGTAAGCCTGACAAGAACTGCAAAAGCATGCATGCATTCATGGATAAACAAGTTGATCTGGCTGTGGTGAAGTTCACCTCAGCTTCTGGTTTGGATTCATGTAACAGTTAAGTAGACCAACTGACATTTCATCGACTGAATCGCCTTGGTCATGTCTGAGTAGATATGTCTCAATTCTGAGCGAGACTGTTAGCAGCTGAGGGAAAGCACATTAGACAGCAGTACACCCATGTTATTTAACGTATTCACTCAGGCACACACACTAGTTGTTTTATGCACACACCCGTCTCCATACATCCATACATAAATAATAAATAAGATCCGCAGCCTTCAGCAGCATTTGATGGGAGCACAGAGATGTAAATATAAAGAGACGAGCTGTCAAACAACATAAGTGAAATTCAACTTTGACATTGACTCAAAAGAATTTTTCAGCTTTGCTCATGTGAAAAACTAAAGCTTGAAGCTTTATTCCATTTCTGAAGGAATACAGTTACTGATTATTCTGTGATGTTTGTCAGTTTCCAACACTGCATTAACCCTTCAATACGTCTGAAAAATAGCTCTGAAGGCTATATTCATGGACCCTTCTGCCTCTCACAGCATATATCTATCAACACTGGGAAACAGTCGCAACACACACTGACATATACACTCACTGGCCACATTATTCAGTACATCTTGCTAGTATCAGGCTGGACCCCCGTTTGCTTTCAGAACTGCCTCGGTTGTTTGTGGTACAGATTCAACAAAATGCTGGAAAGATTCCTCTGAGCTTTTAGTCCCTACTGACATGATAGCATCACACAGTTGCTGCAGATCTATGATGTAAATCTCCTGTTCCATCACATCCCAAAGGTACTCTACTGGCGATATGGTGACTGCGGAAGTCATTTGAATACAGTGCACTCGCTGCCATGTTCAAGAAACCAGTTTGAGATGATTTGAACACTGTGACATGGTGCATTATCCTGCTGGAAGCAGCCATCAGAAGATGATACTGTGGTCATAAAGGGATGGACATTTTCAGCAACAATACTCAAGTAGACTGTGGTGTACAAATGATTGGTAGTAATGGGCACAAAGTGTGCCAAGAAAATGTCCCTCAAACATTACACCACCACCAGCAGCCTAAACCACTGATATTTAATCTAAGTTTTATCATCTGAGAAGAGGTTGCCTTCACCAAATAAGCAACAATGCAAAGGAAAGAGGCAATGCGACCAGCATCTGGAGAAAATGTCATCCTCTTCCTCCTCACTTCAAGCCTCATCTCCTGAACTGAAGTCTAACACACAGAAATGTGTATAAACATGCTTATTTATTCACAATATTGTCACCATTACTTATTGTCAGCAGATTACACATGCGACCCTCTGGTCAGCTGACAACAAGCCAGTTAAACAACAACAGCTGGTTATAAGCTAACGCTATGCCAGCTAATGCTAGTCTTGACTATCCTAGAAGTCACACTTTCCTTCCGATAACCAGTTTGATTACATTCTCACATCATGTGAGTTTATTTGCTAAGTGTCTGAATCCAACAACATTAGGGCCGCTTCAAAGAAAGTTCCACTCATCCCAGCTAACAGCAGCAAAAACAGCAGCGCTTACTGAAAGAAAAGTTCAGCATATCCTCAATAACTCACCTCAGTATCGCTGTCATCAGTCATATCAGACTCTTTTCACAAAGTTTTACACCCTCCTCCAGAGTAAATAAAGGTGGACAGTTGAAGTAAAGAGCTTACACTCATTACAGATGAATGGTGGCCAGAGTTGTTTACCCTACAGTGGCCACCACCAACTACAATTATGCGCTTGAATTAAGAGGGGTATGAAAACAGAACTCAGTTGACTGCAATCTGCAATCTACTGACATCTAGTGGAGATATCTGACAAACTAAAACTTTAAGTTAACAAATAAACATTTATGTATCATTAATCAGAGGGAAATATTAAAGTGACTCTCCTATGTTTATATTTTTAATCACTCTATACTCCTATGTTTATATTTTTAATCACTCTACTACCATCTCTACTACAGTAGCTCTGAATAATTTAGTCCACAACACTGAAACTGAGCATTTAAAGCAGTCTCAGATTTTGATTACTTGCACATACTGACCTCATGACTTGAAACCTTGTCCAAGTTAATATCAACATATACTACTATAACTGTATGTACACAATGGCCTAATAAGGAAAAGCATAAGTCAACTTTAAACTCACACAAGCAAAAAACATAGAAGTTATCTCAAAGTGTGAATATGTGGAAGAGGTGTTTAGGTTTGGAAGATCTGAGATAGTTTTTAGTCACAACACGTAATCGTACCAATTGTCAACTGTTCATGGTAAAAAAAAAAAAAAATCATTGGAAATGTCACTGATAAATTTACCACTGTCTGCTTCAAGTCATCATCTTTCTTCTGATTTTCAAGAGCATCCTGCATAGTCTTCACATCGTGTTGTACACTTGTAAGTGTGCTGCCAATTGTAGCAACACTCTGGAAAAGGAAAATATTTGTGAGGTCACTTATAATAGTACATTAAAAAAAGAAAAAGAAAAAAAAACAACATCTTCTTCTCTTTTTTAATACACTTCTCTTCTTACCTTTTGAAGCTCTTCAACTGTTGTTGGAAGGCTTATTAAATCAGCGGCCGATTTTAAGTTGGCCTTTAAATGGTTGACAGCAGAGTCCAGCAAAGTGATCTGCACAAATAAAGTGAAACAAGCCATTCAGCTGCAGTGTTACCATCTATACTTCAGAGTATTAGGTACACAACTAACAAAACTAATGCAGTCTACTAGAATATCCTTAAAATAATTCTACCAACACAAATGAAAGAAAGAAAAAGACACACACACACACACACACACACACACACAGTACTGATGGGTGGTGCGTGTGTACCATGTGAACAGGTGCTGTGTTGTGGCTCCGCCCACAGACACAGGCTGACACGTTGATGATAACCTGAGTGTGAGGTTTGGTGAACCTGTGCTGTATCCTTTCTCAGAGCCGGCCTTGAACTTGGCTTAAAGGGACAGTTCAGAGAAGGATCAGCAGCATCTCAGAGAGGCTCCAGAGGGGCTTGTGATGGTAAAAAGAGCCCCAGCATGTTTGTGGACTCAGTGAAACACTGGATGTAACCCTCCTAAAAGTCAGTACAATCAGCTGGCAGTAATTTGTGTGTGTGTGGCCTCTTCACACTGCAGGGCACGCCTGCATTCTTGTACGCAGCAGTATAAACACTGTAAATCATGGATGCAGCTGATGACAATGAGAATAACTTGGCTGACCTCTCGAGCCATAGCTGAAGCTTTGGCCAAGCCACCACTGATAAACCATCTTAAAATATTAATTGGCCAAAGAATGTGTACACACAAACGGAGTCCACACGTCACTCCCACCAAAGAGTTCAGAAAGCACGATAACGTGCAACAATCTGAGGCACAGCTCATTAATTTTAGGCCATACACCAAATCCTGAAGCCACTGCATGTGTTTATGTCAGTGTGAGCATGAAACTGCAAAGCTTTGCAGCACCTGCAGCTTTTTGTGTGAGAGGAGGCGTGTCGCAGCCTGGTGCTTTTCACACACAATGAAGCCATTGAACAGGTGACCTCATACAAATACCTCGGTGTTCACACTGAGGACGGAGGTCAGAGCGGTTCCTCTCTGTAATACAACAGGGACAAACATTCATTTGTACTCTTATCAATTAAGCTAATCAATGAGCTAACATGAAGAGCACATATGCAAATTGTACAGGTTCTTATAAAGTGTATCTTGGTTTTATATTTACAGTTCTATTGTCCATGTAAATGTTTCTGTTTTATTGTTTTTATTGTAATTTTTAGATTTTAGTGGTTTTATTTTTAGTGTTTTATTGTGCAGGAGTACTCTCTTCATGGATCCTATTAACATCTTCGTGCATTAGCAGCCTGAGTGTAAAAGATGGGCGTGGCCACTGTGACATCACCCTTTGGTTAGTGAAAGCCATCAAATCATGAAACTGGTTCCTAAGCATGTGTGTGACACGATGGCAGGACGCTATCACACATCACACTGTTCAAAACTAGTTCTCATGAACATGACCACGTGGGCGTCCACAAAAAGTGCGATTGTGTGTCAGAACGCACAAAAGTTTTCACACTTTTTTTCTATTACATATCCACAGATTCCATTCATTGGAACCGCAGCTCATCACACTCAGCATACACGAAGGCAACTGGAGACCAGTTGACGACCCCGTGTTGACCTCTGGTCACTAGGGAAAAATGTGTATTCCCTGGCCATTTGGGAAGTGATTGCTGGAAGATTCCAGCAGTTGCTAGGTGACCACCAGAATCTTCCCTGTGACTGCCGTGGTTGCGCAGAGATCCCACGGTTGCCTGTGCGTCTGCAGACACAAGAACTCGCTGAGCAGTTGCTACAAAGTTCCATGTGACAGGAACAGGAAATGGAGACAATTTTGCTTCAAAGTAAAAGATGCACATTTTGAAGCAGTAAGATATAACTTTTACTTTGAAGGCAAACGCTCTTTGTTTCAGCATAAAGGAGAAAACAGAAGAAAAACAGAGAACATGAAGAAGAAGAAAGCAAAGAAATAACTGTAAACTTTACAAATAAAGTACAAAAAGCATTCATTCAACCTCTCACTGCTTTAAAAAGTCCATCATAGTCCCCAAGAAACCCCAGCAGCCCCAGTGACTTCAGGCCCACAGCTCTCACCTCTGTGGTGAGGAAATGTTTAGACTCATCAAGACGTTCATCACCTCCTCACTGCCCACCACCATCGACCCACTACAGTTCTCATACAGATCCACAGATGACGCCATATCCTTCCTCCTCCACAAGACCCTCTCCCTCATAGACTCTGCTGAGGGGAACTATGTGAGAGTGCTCTTTGTAGACTACAGCTCAACACCATAGTCCCCTGTTGGGCCTGGGCCCATCCCTTTGTAGGTGGGTTTACAGCTTCCTGACTAGCAGACTACAGGTGGTACAAGTGGGTCTCCTGATCCTCCCTCAACACCAGATCCCCCCCAGGACTGTGTGCCCAGACTTCAAGTTCCCACTCAAGGTGCTCAGGAACTTTTAAACCTGCACCATGGAGAGCATCATGGTGGGAGCATCACCACCTGGATGGGAAACTGCACTAAACAGGACTTCATGGCCCTAATAAGGGTGGTTCGTTCAGCTGAACGGACCATCA